>RXID01014266.1:287500-422500 GCA_005019695.1 Trichopus zeylanicus subsp. travancoricus
ATTGACAGAAAGGTTTGGCACCTCGATGTTGGCTCTTCACCACCTGGGACTATAGTATGTTCCAAGGGTTGGGCTGTTCACCCATTAAAGCGGTATGTGAGCTGGGTTTAGAACATTGTGAGATAGTTCAATCCATATCCAATGCGGGCACTAGAGCATTGAGAGGACCTTTCCCTAGTACGAGAGGACCAGGAAGGACGCACCTTTGGTGTACCAGTTATTGTGCCCACAGTAAACGCTGGGTAGCCAAGTGTGGAGCAGATAACTGCTGAAAGCATCTAAGTAGTAAGCCCACCCCAAGATGAGTGTTCTCCTATTCCAACTTTCGTAGAGCCTCTGGTAGCACAACTGATATAGCGATGGGTTCTCTACCCCTATGGGGATGGAGTGATAAAAGTATTGAGAATCCAAGATAAGGTCATAGCGAGGTGAGCCGTTTATCATTACAATAGGTGTCAACTGGAAGTGCAGTGATGTATGCAGCTAAAGCATCCTAACAGACCGAGAGATTTGAACCTTGTTCCTACATGACTTGATCAATTCGATCAGGCACTCACCATCCATTTTCATTGTTCAACTGTTTGACAACATGAAAAAATTAAAATAAAGCTCCGCCCATCTCTATCTATCAAAGGGATGGAAGGGCAGAGGCCTTTGGTGCCCCTTCCAATCAAGAAGTCAAGAATTGGGGCCTCACAATCACTAGCTAATGTGCTTTTCTCTCATCCTTTCTTCATTCATGATTCAATATTCTGGTATACTAGGCACAGAGGAACCACACCAATCCATCCCGAACATGGTGGTTAAACTCTACTATGGTGACGATACTGTGGGGGAGGTCCTACAGAAAAATAGCTCGATTCCAGGATGATAATGATAAAAAGCTTAACACCTCTTATTTTACTTTTTAAATAGGAAAAAGATCAAAATAAAAAATGCAAAGGTCATCTTATTCAAAACCCCAACTATGACATCTCTTCTCTCCCACTTCACACCTCGGAACGCACTATTCTTATAGTCTTTTATAGAGAGAAAGGTGATCTCACATCTTCTTAACTTGAAATAGTAGAGGAGAGGAAAGGTTCCTTTTTGAGGGTACTCCCAAGAACAGATCCAGTGGAGATGGGTGAGGCCTGTAGCTCAGAGGATTGGAGTACATGGCTACAAACCATGGTGTTGGGGGTTCAAATCCCTCCTTGCCCATAATCGACCCAAAAAGGAAGGACCTTTCCTTTACCTCTAGGGGTAGGAAAATCATGATCGGGATAGCAGACGCAAAGCTATTGAACTATGGGTCTTTTGTCGAAATGGGTAGATCAAGTACAAGTATACAAGTATTAGTAGCATACCTAAAATGCGTTCCTCGTCATTGTCATTAATATGTTTGCTCATGATAATTGTGGCCTATCGGGAGAATAAATGATTGCATCTTTGATGCACTACTAATACATCATCTTAGAATTCTTAATTGGCTATTTACAAGGGATTATCCTGGATCCACACCGAGGATGGTGATTCTCAAATATCATAATAATGGGATGCAATGAGATAGAATGCAATAGAAACAAAGACAGGGAATGGGTTACCTACTCCTAATAGTCAAAGTGAGCCCTTTATTTATTTATTTCATTAAATTCTTCATTCTTGAATTAGGAATTAATCAAATCTCCCCAAGTAGGATTCGAACCTACGATTAGTCAGTTAACAGACAATCGCTCTACCACTGAGCAACTGAGGAACAACGGGAGATTCAACCTTATAGAGTTCAACTCCTGTTCTCAACCCATGAACAATATGAGTTGGAAGCTTCCTTCGTAACTCCTGAAACTTCTTCATAGTGGCTCCGTTCCATGCCTCATTTCATAGGGAACCTCAAAGTGGCTCTATTTCATTATATTCCATCTATATCCCAATTCCATTCATTTAATATCACTTTCGTGTCTGTGACATAAGAGAGGAGATGTCATTCAATCGAAGAAGCTGGTATCATTGACATAATAGAAGCCATTTATAGTCCCTATATATGGAAAGTTAAGACATCATCATATAATAATCGAGAAATTGCAATAGAAAAGAAAAGGGGGAGGTTTGTGATGATTTTGAAATCTTTTCCACTAGGTAATCTATTATCCTTATGCATGAAGATAATAAATTCGGTCATTGTGGTTGGACTCATTATGGATTTCTGACCACATTCTCCATAGAGCCCGCTTATCTCTTCCTTCTACTGGCTCGGGTTATGGAAGAAGGAACCGAGAAGGAGGTATCAGCAAAACAAGTTTTATTACGGGATTGCTCATGATGTTCATATTGATCTATTATGCTCCTCTGCATTAGCATTGGGTAGACCTCATACAATAACTATCCTAGTTGTACCATATATTTTTGTTTCATTTCTTCTGGAACAATCAAAAAAACTTTTTTGATTATGGATCTATGACTAGAAATTCAATGCATATTCTCAGCATTCAATGTGTATTCCTAAATAATCTAATTTTTCAATTATTCAACCATTTCATTTTACCAAGTTCAACATTAGCCAAATTAGTCAACATTTATATGTTTCAATGCAACAACAAGATGTTATTTGAAACAAGTTGTTTTCTTGGTTGGTTAATTAGTCACATTTTATTCATGATATGGGTTGGATTGCTATTATTCTAGATATGGCAAAATCATTCTATTCAACCTAATAAGTACCTTGTGTCAGAATTGAGAAATTCTATGGATTAAATCTTTACTATCCTCTTATTTATCACCTGTGTCTACTATTTAGGCAGACTGCCATCGCCTATTATCATTAAGAAACTGAAAGAAACCTTCGAAGTGGAAGAAGGGGGAGAAAGTGAGGAAGAAAGTGATGTAGAAACAACTTCCAAAATGAGGGATACTAAAGAGGAACAAGAGCGATCCATCAAAGAAGAGCCTTCCTTTTCTTCGGAAGAAAAGAAGGATCTGGACAAAATAGATGAAATGGAAGAGATCCGAGCAAATGGAAAGGAAAAAAACAAAGGATGAATTCTACTTTCACTTTAAAGAGACATGCTACAAAGATAGCCCAGTTTATGAAGATTCTTATCTTGATACCCATCGAGCTAATTGGCAATTGGGAAGACCTATAGAAGATAAAAAAGAAAAGACTTATTTAATATATAAAAAATCTCTTGTGAATTTTCTTTTCAATTATAAATGATGGAATCATCCATTGCGATATATAAAAAATGATCGATTTGAAAATGCTGTACGAAATGAAATCTCACAATATTTTTTTTATACATGTCCAAGTGATGGAAAAATCTTTTACATACTTGCCCAGTTATCGATTTTTTCAGAAATGTTAATATGGAAAGTTTTTTTTGTACATGATAGAAAACTATCCCATGAAGACCTGTATAATCATTGGGTTTATACTAATGAACAAAAAAGGTACAACTTGAGTAATGAATTACTAAGTAGAATAAAAGTTTTAGAAAACTCTTTTCTAGATATGCTCGAAAAAGTACCAGATTGTACGATGATGAAAATGAACAAAAATGCTTGCATAAAGCATATGATCATATTTTGAATGGACCATATCGTGGGACAATAAAAAAAAAATTACATTCACATGCAATAAAAAATGATTTCCTATTTTCTACAAAAGAAAAATTTTCCATAGAAACTTGGAAAAATAAAATCAATAAAATAAAAGATATATTTTTTAATTATATAAATGATTATAATGATTACTGAGAATTTGAACATCAAAAGAATATGTTCGTTGAGAAATTAGTAGTGACTTATATTGGTAACTACTTTAACTCAATGGGTAAATCTTCTTTTGAGCCTGCACATAGTTTGACCTTGATCAAATTTTCTTTATTATTTTCATTACCAGAACAAAAAACACTTAATTCAAAAAGTCAAGAAAAATCTTTTCAATCTGAAGGAATTACAACTGATAGAAATGTAAACGACCAAATAACAATTCGAAATAAATCTATTGGAATAGAAGATGAAATAGAAGATGGAATAGAAGAAATTTGTAAAGAGGTTCCTCGATGGTCATATAAATTGACCGATGATTTAGATTTAGAAGAAGAGCAGGAACAAACTAAAGAAGAATCACCGGAAGATCCCGGGATTCATTCAAGAAGAGCTAAACGCGTGGTAATTTATACTGACGATATTGATAATGAAAATTTGACTACTACAAATAACTCTACTGATACCATTAATATTAGTGATATCGGTAATAATGATAATAGTGATGAAGATGAAGAACTAGCTTTGATACGTTACTCACAACAATCCAATTTTCATTGGGATATAATCAAAGGATCCATGCGTGCTCAAAGACGTAAAACCGTTACTTGGGAAATGTTTCAAACAAATATACAGTCTCTGCTTTTTTCGGATCCAATAGACAAAACATTTATTGTATCTTCTTTTAATATATCGAAAATGAGAAACCTCATTTTCAGAAATTGGTTAAGAAGAGAACTAGAATTGCAAATTTCTGAGGAATAAACAAAAGAAAAGGCAAAGAAAAAGCAAAAAATGAGGAAATACGGATAGTAATATCCGAAATTTTGGATACCATTATATTTGCTCAAACAATAAGGGGTTTGATGTTAATAACCCAATCTTTTCTTAGAAAATATATTCTATTGCCTTCATTGATAATAGCTAAAAATATTGGGTGTATGTTATTATTTCAATTCCCAGAGTGGTGCGAGAATTTGAAAGACTGGAATAGAGAAATGCATATTAAATGCACCTATAATGGTGTTCAATTATCAGAAACAGAATTTTCCCAAGATTGATTAACAGACAGTATTTAGATAAAATAGTTTCAAAGTAGTTCTGAAAGTTAGGAAAGAAAAAATAGGATGGAATATCAAAGTAGCTAGAAAACGGATAATGAGAGAATTGGAAAAACTCAATCCAATTTTCTTATTCTTATTTGGATTGAGTAAAATGAAAGTTTATGAACCAAATGAAAAGCGCAAAGATTACAAATCAAGTAATAAAATTACTTATAAATCAACCACTAAAATTTAGTCTATGGGTTGGACAAATTATTCACTCATAGGAAAAAAATTAAAGACCCTACTAATAGGACACTCACAAGAACGAATCAAATAGAACAAATCACAAAAGACAATAAAAAAATAGTTCTAATTTGTGATGATAAAAAATTACAATTACATAAAGATATTTGGCAGATACTCAAAAGACAATATATCCAATTAATACATAAATCACATTATTTTATGAAATTTTTCATTGAAAAAATATATCATATATATATATTAATATTTTGCTATGTACCATTAATATTTTCAGGATTAATGTACAACTTTTCTTTGAATAAAAAATATATTAATAAATCCATCATTTACAAGGGTCAAAAAAATCAAAATATAATGAATTTTATTTTTAATATAAAAAAATTGTTTTCCAATACTAGCATTATTCAAAATATTATTCAAATTAGTAATAATAATTCAAATATTTCTTACAAGAACCTATCCTACTTGTCTCAAGCATATGTATTTTATATATTATCACAGACCCAATTACTTAATAAGTCTTACTTGAGATCTGTACTTCAATATAACAGAACTTATCCATTAATTGGTGATACAATTAAGAATTATTGTATAGCACAAGAAACACTTGATACCAAATCAAAGTATAAGAAAATTGATAAGTCTAAAATGAGTGAATGAAAAAATTGGTTAAAAGTTCATCATCAATACAATTTATCTCAGACCAAATGGTCTCAATTAGTACCGCAAAAAGGATGAAATAAAATAAATAAAGTCAATAAACATCATATCCTGCAAAATAAAGACTCAATAAAATTTGATTCGTATAAAAAAGAAAAAGATCAATTAATTTATTACACGAAACAAGATTATTATAAGGTGCATTCATTGAAGAATCAAAAAGAAAAATCGAAAAAACACTACAGATATGATCTTTTATTACATGAATATATGAATTATAGGAATAGGGAAGATTCATATATTTATGGACCAACATTACAAGTGATCGAGAACCAAGAAATTCCATATAATTTCAATACTATTAAACCCGAAATATTTTATATATTAGTAAGCATAGTTGTTAGTGATTATCTGGAGGAAGGATATATTATTGATATGGATCAAAATATGGATAAAAAATTTTTGGATTATAGAATTCTTCTTGATTGGATGGGAACAAATCAAAATCAAGAAAGGTTATATCATAGCATATCAAATCCAAAACCTTAGTTCTTCCGAGAATGTGGACTACTTGTTAATGCACATAAGATTAAACCGCTTAATGCATATAAGATAAAATCACGAATCATACCAATTCAATTACTTTTTTTGGATTTTCATAGAAATAAAAATATTAGTCAATGTAAAGACATTAATGTAGGTAAAAAAAAAAAAGAATCTTCCTATATCATCTTATCTAAACAAATATCTTGAATTCAAAAATTCCAACCAAGAAAGAAAGGAACAACAAGGCCAAGGAAATCTTAGATCAGACCTTTGAAAACAAAACAAAAAGAAAAAAGATGCTGAAGAGAATTACACAAAATCAGAAATTAAAATTAAAAAATGTAGAAATAAAAAATAATAATAAAAAGAAGGAAGGAGAACTAGATTTTTTTTTGAAAAAATATTTCCCTTTTCAATTAAAATGGAATGACTCTTTGGATCAAAGAATACTGAATAATGTCAAGGTATATTGTCTCCTACTTCGACTGATAAATATAAAGAAAATTGCTATATCCTCGATTCACAAGGGGGAGACGCATCTGGATGTAATGTTGCTTAAAAAGCATATAACTATTAAAGAACTAATAAGAAAAGGAGTATTTATTGTCGAACCAATTCGTCTATCTTTAAAAAGGAATGTAAAATTCAAATTTATTATATATCAAACTATAGCTAGTTCATTGATTGATAAAAACCGAACTAATGGAAAATAAATAAAAAAAAAAGATATGTTGTTGATAAGTAAAGTTAGATAGATCCATTCAACAATATAACAATATGCTTGTGAGTGGAGACAAAAATAATTATGATTTTCTTATTCCAAAAAATATTCTATCTCCTAGACGTTGTAGTGAATTGAGAATTCTAATTTGTTTTAATTCTTGGAATTATAATGTTGTGGATAGAAATCCAATATTTTACAATAAAAACAACATAAAAAAAGTATAGACAATTTTGGAATGAGCAACTTAATAGAGATACAAATAAATTCACTAAATTTAAATTGTTTCTTTGGCCCAATTATCGATTAGAGGATTTAGCTTATATGAATCATTATTGGTCTAATACCAATAATGATAGTCGATTCAGTATGGCAATGATACATATGTATCCATGATTTGGAATTATCTAATGGTATATTTCCTACCTATTCATATAAGAAATACATGACATATCTGGTAGGTAGATAAAAGCAAAAATATATGTTGTGTTAGATTCTAGTACATGATACTGATTTAGTAGCATATTTGTATCCATTCAACTCTAGGAAGAAATGTGCGAAATCTTTTTAGATACAAAAAGCTCATTCTCTTTCGTGAATGCAGAAATTTCCTTTTCTATCAATATCCAAATTGAATTTGGATTTGCATAAGTAAAAGGGTAGTATATGAATAAATCCAAATTTTTGTCTCTACCAGATTAAATGACTAGCATAAGAATTTTTTTTCTTATTTTTCCTGATTGATAAAATTCATGAAAAAGAAAGAAAAAGATTTAAAAATTTTATGATCAGATACGGAGACTTGCTTCACATTTAGAATTGCACAAAAAAGATTTTTTTATCGCAAAGAGGTCTACGAAAAATTATGGGAAAACATCAACAACTGCTGACTTATTTGTCAAAGAAAAATAGAGTACGTTATAAGAGATTAATTGGGAAGTTGGATATTTGGGAGCCTCAAACTCGTTAATTTCAAGATTGATTTGCATTTTTTATATCAGTTATTTGTTTTAATGAACCTTGAGAAATTCAATAAATAATGAATCGGGGAAGAAAAGATATGATTGTACTAGATACAAGAAAGGGTCTCATGATAGTTAATATGGGTCCTCACCATCCATCAATGCATGGTGTTCTTCAACTGATCCTTACTCTCAATGGTGAAGATGTTATTGACTGTGAACCCATATTGGGGTATTTACATAGAGGAATGGAAAAAATAGCATAAAACTGAAAAATTATACAATATCTACCTTATGTAACACATTGAGATTATTTAGCTACCATGTTCACAAAGGCAATAATGGTAAATGCGCTAGAACAATTGTGAAATGTTCAAGTACCCAAAAGGGCCAGCCATATAAGAGTAATTATGCTAGAACTAAGTTGTATAGCTTCTCATTTACTATGGCGGATATCGATGCACAGACTCCCTTTTTCCATATTTTCAAAGAGAGGGAGTTGCTATATGATTTATTCAAAGCTGCTACGAGTATGTGAATGATGCATAATTATTTCCATATTGTAGGTGTAACTGCTAATCTACCCCATGGCTAGATAGATAAATGTTTGGATTTCTGTGATTATTTTCCAAGAGGAGTTGCTGAATATAAAAACTTATTATGTGAAATCTCATTTTCTTTAGATTGAGTTGAAGGGTTGGGCATTATTGTTGGGGAGGAAGCAATAAATTGGGGCTTATTATGACCAATGGTAAGAGGTTCTAGAATCCCATGGGATCTTCATAAAGTTGATCATTATGAGTGTTACAATGAATTCGATTGGGAAATCCAATGGCAAAAGGAGGGAGATTCATTAGCTCGTTATTTAGTACGAATAGGTGAAATGACAGAATCCATAAAAATTATTCAACATGTTGTAGAAGGGATTCCCGGGGGGCCCTATGAAAATTTGGAAGTCCGACGCTTTGATAGAACAAGAAATTCTGAATGGAATCATTTTGCAAATAGATTCATTAGTAAAAAAAACCTTCACCTAATTTGGAATTGTCAAAACAAGAACTTTATATGAGAGTAGAAGCCCCAAAAGGAGAATTAGGAATTTATCTGATAGGAGATAATAGTGTTTTTCCTTAGAGATGGAAAATTCAGCTACCCGGTTTCATCAATTTGCAAATTCTTCCCAAACTAGTTAAAAGAATGAAATTGGCTGATATCATGATGATACTAGGTAGTATAGATATCATTATGGGAGAAGTTGATTATTGAAATGATAATTGATACGACAAAAGTCCAATCTATCAATTCTTTTTCTTCGGAATCCTTAAAAGAAGTCTATGGATTCATATGGCTATTTCTCCCTATTTTGACCCTTATATTAGAAATCATAACAGGGATACTGGTAATTGTGTGGTTAGAAAGAGAAATCTCTATAGCCATACAACAACGTATTGGGCCAGAATATGCTGGTCCATTGGGAATTCTTCAAACTCTAGCGGATGGGACCAAACTACTTTTTAAAGAGGACCTCTTACCATCTAGAGGGAATATTCGTTTGTTTAGTATTGGGTCATCTATAGCAGTCATATCAATTTTACTAAATTATTTAGTAATTCCTTTTGGGTATCATCTTGTTTTAACTGATCTCAGTATAGGTGCTTTTTTATGGATCGCTATTTCAAGGATTGCACCTATTGGGCTTCTTATGTCAGGATATGAATCAAATAATAAATATTTCTTTTTGGGTGGTCTACGACCTGCTGCTCAATCTATTATTTATGAAATATCATTAACTCTATGTGTCTTATCAATATCTCTACGTGCGATTCGTTGAACATGAGCTTTTCCCTCTCTACTAGAAATAAGGAAAAAAATGAAAGAAAAGACCTTAAATATATTGAATAGATATTTTTATTTATTTATCATTTGAGGCAATGAGTTAAAGCTGATAGTTATATGAGTGAAACAAAACAGCCTAAAAATTCATAGTAAGAAGACAAAATCTCATTCCCTATGTACAAGAATAGAGTGAAAGTAAACATAAACAGTTTACACTATTTACCCGAAGATTGAGATTCTTTGATTAGATTAGTGTTATCATATCTTGAAGCAGGTGCAAAAGATCAATTGTATGAAGTTTCTACTACTGTCTTGTATGTATTACCATACCGGGGATCAATCAAAAATTAGTGGACGATTAGGAACACTAGGGTACACAAAAGATTAGTAATAGAGATAATCTCAATTATCAAAAAAGAGGTATTTCAGCATCAAAAAAGAGGTATTTCCACATAAAATGAATCATAACAAGGCTTTAAGTTGGTAGAAATGATCAAATAGTACTCTCACACGATTTCGATCTAGAGTATGCTCTTACTCACTGATTAAAGAAATAACTAGCAAGAACAAATTAATCCTTTATTTTTTTTTGGAGTAGCTTCCTTTTATTTTGAGTTCTCATAAAGAAGACAGGAACAAAAGAAATGGAACACATACAATAATACAATAAAAAATTATAATAGATAGAATTAGAAAAAAATGAATAATAAAAAAAGATCCTTATTTGTTTTTTTCCTCCATCCATACATATACATATGGAATTCTTATCATGATTTATGAACTAGTATCCAATTCCTTAATTGATATAATGAGTATTTTATTAAAAGATTAAGTTATTACTGAACAAGAAAAAATTGGAATTCTAAGGGATGAGATCAATTCGGAAGTGCTTTTTTGTTATCCTAGCAAACAGAATTTTTCTGGTCTAATTTAGGACTATGTTATGTATCTTTATTTTTCTATTTCCCTACAAAGATGCTAATAATACCAGTCCTTACATTTAGTTGTAACCATAGAGGAGCCATATGAAGCTGAGGTCTCATGTACGATTTTGGAATAGCGATACAAACAGTGATGTTATTATCAACTATGATTATCTAACGGTTTAAGTACAGTTGATATAGTTGAGGCATAGTCAAAATATAGTTTTGAGGGGTGGAATCTGTGGTGTCAACCCATAGGGTTTATAGTTTTCCTAATTTCTTCTCTAGCAGAATGTGAGAGATTGCATTTTGATTTACCAGAAGTAGAAGAAGAATTGGTAGCAGGTTATCAAACCAAATATTCAGGTATCAAATATGGTTTATTTTACATTGCTTCTTACCTAAATCTATTAGTTTCTTCACTATTTGTAATAGTCCTTTACTTAGGAGGGTGGAGTTTATTTATTCCGTACATATTTCGTCCCGAACTTTTCATAAAAAAGAAAATGGTTGTAGTCTTTGGAATTCCAATTGCTATATTTATTACATTAGTTAAAGCTTATTTGTTTCTGTTCATTTTTATCACAACAAGATGGACTTTACCTAGGATGAGAATGGACCAACTATTAAATCTTGGATGGAAATTTCTTTTACCTATCTCTTTTGGAAATCTCTTATTAACAACTTCTTCACAACTTGTTTCACTATAAGTAAAAAATAACGATATTCTACTAACCTCTCTCAAACAAGAAAAAGAAATATCAATTTATTCATGGATATACAATATGTTCCCTATGGTGACTGGGTTCATAGATTACGGTCAACAAACAGTACAAGCTGCAAGGTACATTGGTCAAAGTTTTATAATTACCTTATCCCACACAAATCATTTACCTGTAACTATTCAATATCCTTATGAAAAATAGATCACATTAGATCATTTTCGCGGTTGAATTCACTTTGAATTTGATAAATGTATTGCTTGTGAAGTATGTGTTCGTGTATGTCCCATAGATCTACCTGTTGTTGATTGGAGATTAGAAAACAAATAGTAAAAAAATAATTTCTTAATTACAGTATTGATTTTGGGTTCTTTATATTTTTTGGTAACTGTGTCGAGTATTGTCCAACAAACTGTTTATCAATGACTGAAGAATATGAACTTTCTACTTATGATCATCACGAGTTGAATTGTAATCAAATTGCCTTGAGATGGTTACCGATGTCAGTAATTGGATATTACACAATTCAAACAGTTCTAAATTTGACTCAAATCCAAATAGACAAGGATAAACCACTTGATTTGAGAATGATTACTAATTACTAAAATTTTGTTTTAATATAAAAAATCCAAGGTTCTTTTGTTTTGTTTGGTTAGTAACTACAAATACTAATTCTAACCACTTGGTGTTGAGAATTATTCTTTAATTTAAACTCAAAATAGATTTTGGTGATGATTTTGAATATTTGAACTACTTTTTTCTTTTTGCCTAAAAAAATAAGGATAGGATTGGTCCAATAAGTTTATCTACATTAATCCATAATACATGAAGATAAAATTTAAATTAGGAACGTATCATATACAAGATACAATAAAAAAAATAGAGTAACCTTTTTCCTGGACCATTCAATAAGGTCATGAAATATCTTTATCTCTTATTTTATACATTATACATAATGGATTTACTTGGACCAATACATGGTATTCTTGTAAAATTGCTTGGATCAGTTCTTATATTAGGGGGTTTGGGAGTGGTATTACTTACCAATCCCATTTTTTCTGCTTTTTCATTGGGATGCATTCTTTTTTGTATATCCTTATTCTATATTCCATCAAACTCCTATTTTGTAGCTGCTGTGTAGCTCCCTATTTATGTGAGAGCTATAAATGTCTTAATAATATTTGGTATAATGTTCATGAAGAGTTCAGAATATTCCATTGATTCCCATCTTTAGACCATTGGAGATGGAGTTACTTCAGCGATTTCTACAAGTATTTTTTTTCACTAATTACTACTATCCGAGACACATCATGGTGCGAAATTACTTGGACTACAAGATCAAACTAGATTATAGAACAAGACTTAATAAGTAATGTTCAACAAATTGGGATTCGTTTATCAACCAATTTTTATCTTCCATTTGAACTTATTTCGATAATTATTCTAATTTCTTTAATAGGTGCAATTACAATGGCTCGTCAGTAAAAATACTTAGAATTAAAAGTAAAAGAAAAGTTCTAAATCAAATAAAAAAAGAAAGATTTTTGGTTAAATCTATTGCCAATACCTTCTTCTGTTTTGTAATTGTTATATTCTAGTCAAGGAAATCCAGTTGAATTTTTGTTCATATCGAAATTTGATGAGGAATTAGTTAATGATGTTCGAACATGTATTTTTTGTGAGTGTATATTTATTTTCAATTGGTATTTATGGATTGATCACAAGTCAAAACATGGTTAGAGCACTTATGTGTCTTGAACTTATACTAAATTTAGTTAATATTAATCTTTAACATTTTCTAATTTATTTGATAATCGCCAATTAAAAGGGGGCATTTTCTCAATCTTTGTTATAGCTATTGCAGCCGCTGAAGCAGCTATTGGGCTAGCTATTCTTTCGGCAATCCATTGTAATAGAAAATTGACTCATATTAATCAATCGAGTCTTTTGAATAATTAATTACAATAAAAATAAATATAAAATAATCATATACATATAAAAAAAGACATATTATAGTATAATTATAGTTGAATTTATATAGTATAATTAATTAGAATTAATTATACTACAATAAATTCTATTAATTTCTAACCTAAATCCATTAGAATTCATTTTTCTACTGATTTTTGACCAATTTGAATTGAAATTCGCATGCACTATGACTGCATTTGCGGAAATAGAAGTCAAAGTTTATTGGCCCTTTCTTATGAATAGAGTTAGATATATTAATCTATCTTTAGTTTAGTTTTTAGTTTAGATATGGATTCAAAAATTTGATAAACCACCATTTTGTATGGTATCTATAATCTATAATATAAATATATGATTCAATTACTATGAACCAGATCGAAAATTCTTATGTTCAAGACTTGAATTTACAGATCCAATGTCACATTCAGTAAAATTTTATGATACATGTATAGGGTGTACTCAATGTGTACGAGCCTGCCCCACAAAACTAAGCTAATTGCTTTTGCGCTAAGAATCGAGGACTGTGTGGGTTGTAAGAGATGTGAATCCGCTTGCCTAACCGATTTTTTGAGTGTTCGTGTTTCTTTATGGCATGAAACAACTCGCAGCATGGGTCTACCTTATTGATACGCTACAAAAAACTCCACTTGAATCATTTGATTCCTTTTTACTGACAAAAACCTGTACTCGATAAAATATATTATTATGAGCATAGGTTTTTCTGGTCAAAGTGTATCTTGTCTTTATCACGAGTTCTTTTCCTTGGAAACAATAATTGTTGTTTTGTCAATATTTGCGAGTTCTTCAATTTGTTTTCTCCCCTATAAAGGGAATAAGGTGTTTCGCTTGTATACCATATGTATTAGCTTACTGGAACTCTTCCTAACAACCTATTTATTCAGTTATCATTTTGCTGGTATACCCCTGCATACATGGTTACCAGATACCCATGGAGAAGCATATTACAGTATGTGTATGCTTCTAGCTGGGATCTTATTAAAAATGGGAGCATATGGATTGATTTGAATTAATATGGAATTATTATTCCATGCTCATTCTATTTTTTCTCCATGGTTGGTGATAGTCAGAATGATACAAATAATCTATGCAGCCTCAACATCTCTTGGTCAATGCAATCTAAAAAAGAGAATAGCCTGCTCTTCCATATCTCACATGGGTTTCCTAATTATAGGAATTGGTTCTATAACCAACTTGGGTCTCAGTGGGGCTATTTTACAAATACTCTCTCATGGATTTATTGGTGCTGCACTTTTTTTCTTGTTAGGAACGAGTTGTGGTAGAATACGTCTTATTTATCTGGACGAAATGGGTGGGATATCTCTTCCAATGCCAAAAATATTTATTATGTTTAGTAGTTTTTTGATAGCTTCGCTTGCATTGCCGGGAATGAGTGGCTTTGTTGCAAAATTAGTAGTATTTTGGGGAATAATTACCAGCCAAAAATATCTTTTAATGCCAAAAATCCTAATTACTTTTGTAATGGCAATTGGAATGATATTAACTCCTATTTATTTATTGTCTATGTCATGTCAGATATTCTATGGATACAAGTTATTCAATGTCCCCAATTTTGCGGATTTTGGACCACGAGAACTATTTGTTTCTATTTGTATCTTTCTACCCGTAATAGGGATTTGTATTTATCTGGATTGTGTTTTCTCATTATCAATTGATAAGATAGAAGCTATCTTATCTAATTATTTTCATAGATAAATTTTTTTATTAATGAGACAATTCTTCGATTTAAATTTTAAATTTTGTATCTCCTGTACAATGGAAAAAAAGATAAAGTGAATTAGAATTGTAATGGGATACATCGCAAGTTTTGGAGAACCACTCAAGTGGTTATCCAAAACTAGCACAAACTTTCATTACATATGAGGCAATAACCTCATGTATTCTTTTGTATTTATTCTTTATGTAATTTATTCAATTACATGTTAATGTGAATGAACCACAACTATGTAGACCTATTCCTAATAGATTGATGCCAAAATAGCATATCCAAATTATACGAAATCCTATAGAAGCCACAAATGCGAAATTCGTACCTGGCAAATTTTTATTTATTCTAGTATGCGAATAAATTGCAAATATAGTCCAAGTAATAAATGACCAAGTTTCTTTGGGGTCCCAATTCTAATAAGATCCCCATACCTCATTAGCTCACACTGCTCCAAAAAGTATGCCCATGGTTAAAAAGATGAACCCTAAACTAATGATGCGATAGGCCCAATAATCCAGACATTGAGTCAATTGATATTTGTAATAATTTCGAAATGAAAGAAAAGAAGTGTTTTTCAATTGAAAAACACTTCTTTTTCTATTCAAATATTCGGTCTTACTAAAGAAAAAGATTTAATTAAGATTAAGAAATTTTTCTTTTATGAAAAATATCGATGTTTTTTCAAAATGTAATGACTAAAAGAGCGACTGATAATAATGATCCACATAAAAGAGTTTCATAGCTCAATAACATCATACGTGCATCATTAACCATTGGGATTTTAGAATAGGCACTAATATTGCAAATTGATGCATTTCAATTGAAAGATCCGATGTGGTGAATCCTTGAATAAAAATGGCACTTGGTGCAGTTATTGTGCTTAAATCATTTTTGCAATTCCTAAGATATGGAATCATATGAATAATGGAGAAACTCCACAAAAGGATGACTAATGACTCATATAAATTACTTAATGGGAAATGTCTGGAATAAATCCACCGAGTAATTAATAATCCTGTTATAGAAAAAAAAGTAGCTATTATCCCCTTTTCCAAGGAATCACGTAATCCTGGAATTTTGTGGATTAATAAGGTCATCAAATGAATCATAATCACAATCAAAATGATCAAAAAAGAGATATGAGTTAATATATGTTCTAAAGTTACAAATATCATAAAAAGGGGGGTCCCATTGAAAAATGTAAATTGGGAATTGATACATTCTATATATCCATGTATCCATTCTGCCTTTTCTTTTTTTCGACAGGGGGGTGCCGCCATTCAGACTTGAACCGAGATGCTCTAGTACTGCTTCCTAAGAGTAGTGTGTCTACTGATTCCACCATGGTAGCTTACTTGAAATAATAATAGTAAATTCATGTCGAATCGTTGACATTCAACAATTCAATCTAGTTTAGGAAACAAGAATTTTTTTTCATATGAGATATAGAACTAAGAATAAGAATGGAATTCTCCTTTTTCTATCTTTTTTTGATGATTTATTCTTGGTTTCTTTCATCGATCCAAAAAAATGGATTTTAGCAATGAACAAAATCTAATAAAACTAGTTCAGTATTTCATATGTATCATAATTTCATCACTAAATCCAATTTTTTTCTAACAATTTCGATACCTTAATTTAATTAAGTATTAATATTCCCTACTATGTAAATAATTTACAATTTATGGTAAGATATTTACCTAATCAATTAGGTTTTGGGGCTAACTATATAACAAAAGAATTTCAATCTCTATCACAATTGTACTTTTCACAATAGAAGAATCAAATAAATTGTGAAAAGTATAATTGATAGGAAAAAACAATATCTCATCATGAGTTAAATCTATATATTGTAATGAAAAATAAAAAATGGAAAATTAAAATAAAACCCACTAGACAATAGACAGAAGAATTGGTATTCTACATACCATAATAGTTAGTTCTAACTTATATTTAGGAGTTCAATACAGTAATTAATACAAATCATTCATCTTACAAAAATGACAATTTTTTTTTCACGCTGTATGGATTCAGATTAGTCCAAGTTTTTTTTTCTTTGTTGTATAAAAAAACTTTTGGAATATCTGGTAAAAACCGATTTAACTAACGAAAAAGCTTTTCCTGTAGCTAATATGTCATTGTCCTCCAAATACTTCGACGAATATTTTTTTTTTGATATAGAAGTTCATTTTTGGGGGACCATCATTTAAATTACTAATTTTTATTGTTCTATGTGGAAGACATGTATTGTTTAAAAAAGATTGTTCTTTCTTTTTAAATTATTGCATTGCACGAACACGAATAAGATTTTTTTTATTTAACATTTTTTCATTTTCTTTTCACAGAAAAATTTTTTGTTTCTAATATACAAAATATATATATATATAATAAAATCAAAAGAGAAAATACTATATAAATTATATATAAATTGATATATAAATAAAATATATAATACATGCTCATCGCATAACATACGACATTAACATATTAACACTAGTTAATACTAAATAAAAAAAATCTAATTATTCTATTTAATTTATTTGAAATCTAACTCATTGTGTAATTGATTAATTAGTTTGTCAAATTAATTAATTAGATTCCAATCAAATAAGAAAAACTTCTATTTATTGAAAATCCCCAATCCTATGATACTTCAGATAGAACTAAATTAAAAAGCAACTAAAGTTATCTTATCAGGTTGTGTAGTTCTAATTTAAATTAAAATTATAGCCACCTTGCCCCGAAGTTGATCAATTATCAATTAATTGATTAAGTTGCACCAAAACAATATTTGATAATTGATTAAGTAGCACCGAAACAATATTTGATTCGAATATAGATCATATTGCTAATTAATTAGATTAAATAATTAATTAGTAATATGATCTATATTCAAATCAATTAGAAAAATGAAATTTTGTTTATTGTTACTTTTAAAAAAGATAGAATTGGTGGACCAGAAACAACTAAACTAAATTCATTAAATTAGAGAAAAATTGGAATTTATTTTTTTTATAGAACATATATATCAATATGAATGGATAATACCCTTTTCTTCCACTTCCAGTTACTTTGTCAATAGGATTTGGACTTTTGCTTGTTCCAACAGCAGCAAAGAATAGTCGTCGTATGTGGACTTTTGTTAGTATTTTACTGCTAAGTATAGTTATGGGGTTTTCAGTCAATCTGGCTATTCAGCAAATAAATGGAAGTTTTATCTATCAATACCTATGTTTTTGGATTATCAATAATGATTTTTCATTAGAGTTCAAATACTTGATCGATCCACTTACTTCTATTATGTCAGTACTAATTACTACTATTGGAATCATGGTTCTTATGTATAGTGACAATTATATGTCTCATGATTAGGGATATTTAAGATATTTTGCTTATATAAGTTTTTTTAATGCTTCCATGTTGGGATTAGTTACTAGTTAAAATTTGATACAAATTCATATTTTTTGGGAACTTATAGGAATGTGTTCGTATTTCTTAATAGGTTTTTGGTTCACCCGACCTACTGTTGCAAGTGTTTGTTAAAAAGCTTTTCCAATTAATCGTGTAGGGGATTTTGGTTTATTATTAGGAATCTTGGGTTTTTATTGGATAACTGGTAGTTTAGAATTTCAGGATTTGTTCAAAATAGTTAATAACTTGATGTATAATAGTGAGGTCAATCTTTTATTTACTAGTTTGTGTGCCTTTTTATTATTGATTGGTGCAGTTGTGAAATCTGCACAATTTCCTCTTCACGTATGGTTACCCGATGCTATGGAGGGACCTACTCCCATTTTAGCTCTTACTCATGCTGCTACTATGGTAGTAGTAGGAATTTTCCTTGTAACCCGTCTTTTTCCTCTTTTCATAGTTATACCTTCCATAATGAATCTTATTTCTTTAATAGGTATGATAACACTACTATTAGGAGCTACTTTGGCTCTTCCTCAAGGAGACATTAAAAGAAGTTTAGCCTATTCCATAATGTCACAATTGGGTTATATTATGTTAGCTCCAAGTATAGGTTCTTATCGAGCTGCTTTATTCCATTTGATCACTCATGTTTATTCTAAAGCTTTATTATTTTTGGGATCCAGATCTGTTATTCATTCAATGGAACCTATTGTTGGATATTCGCTAGATAAAAGTCAGAATATGGTTCTTATGGGTGGTTTAACAAAATATGTTCCAGTTACAAGAACTACATTTTTATTAGGTACACTTTCTCTTTGTGGTATTCCACATCTTGCTTGTTTTTGGTCTAAAGATGAAATTTTTTCTGATAGTTGGTTGTATTCACCAATTTTCGCAATAATAGCCTATTTGACAATAGGATTAACTACATTTTATATGTTTCATGTGTGTTTACTTGCTTTTGATGGTTATTTGCGTGTTCATATTCAAAATTATAGTAGTACTAAAAGTCATTCAATATCTATATGTATATGGGGAAAAGAGGTACCCAAAATAGACAATCCAAATTTACTTTTCTCAACTACAACTAATACTAATAAGGTATTCTTTTTTTCAAAGGGTATATATAAAATATATAATATTGTAATAAATCGGATGCAATACTTTTGTACTTATTTGTGAACTAAATATACTTACACGTATCCTCATGAATCGAACAATACTATGCTATTTCCTCTGTTTGTATTGGTACTATTTATTTTGTTTATTGGATTAATAGGAGTTCGTTTTGATATAGGAGTAATATATTTTGATATATTAGCGAAATGGTTAACTATATCAACATCAGCAAACCCTTTCCACTCAGATTCAAATCATTTTCCGAATTGGTATGAATTTTTCATAAATGTAATTTTTTCAGCAACTATAGCTTTTTTCGAACTATTTGTAGCATTTATTTTCTTTGGGTCTATTTATTCATCTTTCCAAAAATTGGACTTAATCAATTCATCTATAAAAATAGGCCTTAAGAGAATTCTTTTGGATCAAATAAAAAATGTGATATACAATTGGTCATATAATCATGGTTACCTAGATATTATTTATACTAAGATCTTTACAATGGGGATAAGAGGAGTGGCAAAATTAACTCAATTTTTTTATAGATGTATGATTGAGGGAATTACAAATGGAATTGGTCATTTTAGTTTCTTTATAGGGGAAGGAATCAAATATATAGGGGGTGGACAAATATTGTCTTATTTATTCTTGTATATATTTTATCTTGTATTTCTTGTATTTTTTGTATTTGTATTTAGCTCCAAGTTTCTATGCAAAATTTTTCTTTTGTAGAAAATAGGAAATCATTTTTAATTGCATGTGAATGTAATTTTTTTTTATTGTCCTGAAATATGATCCATTCAAAAGAGGATCATATGCTTTGTGCAAGCATTTTTGTTCATTTTCATCATTGTACAATATGGTTCTTTTTTTGAGCATACCTAGAAAAGAGTTTTCTAGAACTTTTATTCTACTTAGTAATTCATTACTCAAGTTGTACTTTTTTTGTTCATTAGTATAAACCCAATGATTATATAGGTCTTCATGGGATAGTTTTTTTGTCGTGTAAAAAAAAATTTTCCGTTCTAACATTTCCGAAAAAATCAATAAACTGGGTGGGTATGTAAAAGATTTTTTTTTTCCATCACTTGGACATGTATAAAAAAAATATCGTGAGATTTCATTTCATATATCATTTTCAAATCGATCATATTTTATATATCGCAATGGGCAATTCCATCGTTTATAATCAAAAAGAAAATTCACAAGAGATTTTTTATATATTAAATAAGTCTTTTCTTTTTTTATCTTCTTTAAGTCTTCCCAATTGCCAATTATCTTGATGGGTAGCAAGATAAGAATCTTCGTAAACTAGCCTATCTTTATACCATGTCTCTTTAAAGTGAAAGTAGAATTCATCCTTTGTTTTTTCCTTTCCATTTGATCGGATCTCTTCCATTTCATCTATTTTGTCCGGATCCTTCTTTTCTTTTGAAGAAAAGGAAGGGTCTTCTTCGGTGGATCCCTCTTGTTTCTGTTTAGTCTCCCTCATTTTGGAAGTTATTTCTACATCACTTTCTTCCTCACTTTCTCCCCCTTCTTCCATTTCTGAGGTTTCTTTTAGTTTCTTAGTGACAATAGGCAATGACATTCTGCCTAAATAGTAGACACAGGTGACAAATAAGTGAATACTAATAATCTGAGCCATAGAATTTCTCAATTATGACACAAGGTACTTATTAGGTTGAATAGAATAATTTTGCCATATCCAGAATAATACTAATCCAACCCATTTCATGAATAAAATGTGACCAATTAACCAACCAAGAAAACTACTTGTTACAAATAACATCTTGTTGTTGCATCGAAACATATAAATGTTGACTAATTTGGCTAATGTTGAACTTGGTAAAATGAAATGGTTGAATAATTAAAAAATTAGATTATTCAGGAATACACATTGAATGCTGAGATTATGCATTGAATTTCTGGTAGTAGATCCATAATCAAACAATTTTTTTTTATTGTTCCAGAAGAAATGAAACAAAAGATATGGTAGAACTAGGATAGTTATTGTATGAGGTCTACCTAATGCTAGATGCAGAGGCACATCATAGATCGATATGAACATCATGAGCTATCCCATAATAAAACCTGTTGTTGCTAATACCTCCTTCTCGATTCCTTCTTATATAACCTGAGCTCGCAGAAGGAAGAGATAAGAGGGCCCTATGGAGAATGTGGTCAGAAATCCATAATAGAGTCCAACCACAATGACCGAATTTATTATCTTCATGCATAAAATAGATTACCTAGTGGAAAAGATTTCAAAATCATCACAAACCTCCCCTTTTTCTTTTCTAATGCAATTTCTCGATTATTATATGATGATGTCTTAACTTTCCATATATAGGGACTATAAATGACATCTCTTATGTCAATGATACCATCTTCTTTGATTGAATGACATCTCATCTCTTTTGTCACTGACACCAAAGGAATATTAAATGAATGGAATTGGGATATAGATGGAATATAATGAAATGAAGCCACTTTAAGGTTCCTATGAAATGAGGCATGGAATAGAGACACTACGAAGAAGTTCTGTGAGTTTTGAAGGAAGCTTCAGACTCATATTGTTCATGGATTGAGAACGAGAGTTGAACTCTATGAGGTTGAATCTCCCGTTGTTCCTCAGTAGCTCAGTGGTAGAGCAGTTGGCTATTAACTGATTAGTTGTAGGTTCGAATGCTACTTGGGGAGATTTGATTAATTCACTAATTAAAGAATGAAGAATTGAATGAAATAAATAAATAAAGGGCTCACTTTGACCATTAGGAGTAGGTAACCCATTCCCTGTCTTTGTTTCTATTGCATTTGATCTCATCGTATCCCATTCTTACAATATTTGAGAATCACCGTCCTCAGTCTAGATCCAGGATAATCCCTTGTAAATAGCCAATTAAGAATTATTAGATAATGTACTAGTAGTGCATCAAAGATGCTGTCATCGATTCTCCCGATTGGCCACAATTACCGCAAGCAAACATATTAATGACAATGATGAGGAACACATTTTAGCTATGCTACTAATACTTGTATACTTGTACTTGCTCTACCCATTTTGACAAAAGACCCATAGTTCAATAGCTTTGCATCCGCTATCCCAATCATGATTTTCCTACCTCTAGAGGTAAAGGAAAGGTCCTTCCTTTTTGGGTCAGTTATGGGCGAGGAGGGATTCAAACCCCTAACATCATGGTTCTTAGCCACATGCTCAAATCCTCTGAGCTACAAGCCTCACCTATCTCCACTGGATCTGTTCCTGGGAGTACCCTCAAAAAGGAACCTTTCCTCTCCTTAGCTATTTTGAGTTAAGAAGATGTGAAAGCCCCTTTCTCTCTATAAAAGACTATAAGAACAGTGCATTCCGAGGTGTGAAGTGGGAGAGAAGAGATGTCATAATTGGGGTTCTGAATAAGATAACCTTTGCATTTTTTTATTTTGATCTTTTTCCTATTTAAAAAGTAAAACAAGAGGTGTTAAGATTTATGGACCTGGATATGGACCGAACTATCTCATGACGTTCTGAACCCATCTCATGTATCACTTTAATGGGTGAACAGCCCAACCCTTGGAATAGACTACAGCCCCAGGTGGCAAAGAGCCGACATCAAGGTGCCAAACCTTCTCGTCAATGTGAACTCTTAGGGAAGATCAGCCTGTTATCCCTAGAGTAACTTTTATACATTGAGCAACAGCGCTTCCACTCGACACTGTCGGATCAGTAAGGCCGACTTTCATCCCTACTTGATGGGCGGGTCTTGCAGTCAAGCTACCTTCTGCCTTTGCACTCGAGGGCCAATCTCTGTTCGGCCCAAGGAAACCTTTGCACACCTCCATTACCCTTTGGGAGGCCTATGCCCCATAGAAACTATCTACCTGAGACTACCCCTTGGCCCATAGGTCCTGACACAAGGTTAGAATTCTAGCTCTTCTAGAGTGGTATCTCACTGATGGCTCAGGGCCCCCCGGAAGGAGGCCTTCTTTGCCCTCCACCAAAGCTGTGCAGGAAAGGTCCAAAGCCAATCCCAGGGAATAGTAAAGCTTCATAGGGTCTTTCTATCCAGGTGCAAGTAGTCCGTATCTTCACAGACATGTCTATTTCACCCAAGCTTCATCCTAGTCATGGATAGATCACCTAGGTTCGGGTCCATAAGCAGTGGCAATCGCCCTATGAAGACTCGCTTTTGCTACGGCTCCAGTGGGTTCCCTTAACCAAGCCACTACCTATGAGTCACTGGCTCATTCTTCAATAGGCATGTGGTCAGAGATGACATTCTCCTCCCACTGCTTGGGAGCTCATAGTTTCATGTTCTATTTCAGTCCCTGATTGGGGTTCCTTTCTCCTTTCCCTCATGGTACTACTTCGCGATCGGTCACCTAGGAGTATTTAGCCTTGCAAGGTGGTCCTTGCTGATTCACACAGGATTCCATGTGCCCCATGCTACTCAAGTCAGAGCGTAAGCTAGTGATGTTTTCGGCTACTGGACTCTCGCCATCTAGGGTGCAGTACTCCATTGCTTCGCCTAGTAGCACGACGCTTGTGTTGCTCTCCCACAACCCTATTTTCATGGTTTAGACTGCTCCCATTTCACTCGACGCTACTACGGGATTCACTTTTACTTTCTTTTCCTCTAGCTATTAAGATGTTTCAGTTGCCAGGTTGTCTCTTGCCTACCCATGGATTCGACAGTAGTTCGAAAGGTTGACCTATTCAAGAATCTCCGGTTCTATGCTTATTTTCAACTCCCTGAAGCATTTCATCACTTGCTACACCCTTCCTCGTCTATAGGTGCCTAGGTATCCACCGTAAGCCTTTTCTCATTTGAACCTTGCCATTAACATTAAGGCTATGCCATCCTAAGGTGCTGCTAATGCTAAATGGAAGGATCTTATCAACATCCATGAAGGAGAAATCATAGATCCAACTACCAGATTAGACAAATTGGGTGCTATCATAGTATCAGCTAAGTTCACGGGCTGGAGGTAAGCAGACTCGAACCATTGACATCCGCCACAGGGTAAACCATCACCTCTCAGGCCTCCCCGATTGATTCTAACATAGAGGCCAATGATAGACAATAACTCCCCCCCAAACACAGCTTACAGTTTTCATCATACTGTGCTCTCCAAAGAGAAACTATTCTTAAAAGGTGATGAGTTGGAATCCCATTCTAAGGATTCTTGTGGTTCCGTAGAATCCAGCTACAAGAGAACAGGAACAGAGAGCTCTTCCTCTTTTTCCGCCGGACTCTTTGGTCTTAAGAATGCTAGTTTTAAGAATGAGTGATTGCCCTTCTCTGACCCTTACTGCCCAACTAGAGAGCGGACAACTAATGCATTGCACTTATTGTACAGGGTCTATGGTCGGTTCGTGACCCCTGGATGCCAAAGGTGTCCTTTGGGGTGATCTCATAGTTCCTACGAGGTGGAGACAATGGGGTCGGTCCATGGGCTTTCCTTACTTTTTCCACATTTTACTCAAAGGGTTGAAGGGTGATAGTGCATCAAGCTATTCGCAAGGGTCAACTTGATCCTCTTCCCCAGGGATCCCAGATGAGGGAACCATAGGATAGCCTCTGACTCCAACTCTCCTCCATGTATGATCCATACTAGATCAGACCAATTGCCCATCCTTCCTCCCCTACATTCTCGACAACCCATCTTTTTGTCACAGTAGAGTCTTTCAGTGGCATGTTTCGGTCCTCTTCCCCATTACTTAGAAAAAGTGAGCCACAAGTTCAGGCACAAGATACTATCATTACTGCCTGGACAATTAGACATACAACCCATAATCGCAACGACCCAATTGCAAGAGCAGAGCTCTACCAACTGAGCTATATCCCCCCGAGCCAAGTGGAGTATGCATGAAGATGCCTCTTCTATCCTTTTCCCTGGCGCAGCTGGGCCATCCTGGACTTGAACTAGAGACCTCGCCCATGAAGTAAATCATTGCACCTACAATCTAACCAATTGGGAGAGAATCAATAATTCTTTTTTGGGAGAAATGGCTATAACAGAATTTCTGTTATTCGTATTAATAGCTACTCTAGGAGGAATGTTTTTATGTGGTGCTAACGATTTAATAACTATCTTTGTAGCTCCAGAATAATTCAGTTTATGTTCCTACCTATTATCTAGATATACCAAGAGAGATGTACGGTCTAATGAGGCTACTATAAAATATTTACTCATGGGTGGGGCAAGCCCTTCTATTCTGGTTCATGGTTTCTCTTGGCTACATGGTTCATCTGGGGGGGAGATCGAGTTTCAAGAAATAATGAATGGTCTTATCAATACAAAATGCATAACTCTCCAAGAATTTCAATTGTACTTATATCCATCACTGTAGGAATTGGGTTCAAGCTTTCCCCAGCCCCTTTTCATCAATGGACTCCTAACATATATGAAGGAGTGTAGTTAGTTCAACAAATTCCTACCTCTATATCTATCTCTGAGATGTTTGGATTTTTCAAAACTCCATAGACATGCAGAAGAGAAATGTTATTCCCACTCTAACCAAGACATAACTTATATCAAAAGTTTATTGTGATCATTTTGCTCAAATAACAATTAAGGCAAAGTAGGGTCAGGAATAACAAATCTCTTTATGATAAACAGATCATTTTGCAAGTTCGTTATTACGGGTAGTTCCTACAAAGGATCGGACTAATGATGTATATGATACTTGAATTATCAATGTAGATGCTACATAGTTAGTTCTCATCCTTCAGAGACTACGAGTGTAATAGGAGCATCCATTGACAAAAGGATCACCCTAAGATGATCATCTCATGGCTATTGAGAATGAATCAAATCAGATGGTTCTATTTCTCAATTTTTCTGACTTGCTCCTGTGGAACCAAGGTCGAAAAGATTGAGAAAGTTAGTCATTCACAACCACTGATGAAGGATTCCTTGAAAAGTTAAGGATTAGTAATCCTTTTTCGAAATCGAATGGATTCAGTCTTATACATACACGAGGAAGGTAATCAAAAAAGAAAGAAGATGAGTTCTTCTTTCTTTTATCACTTAGGAGCTGTGTGAGATGAAAGTCTCATGCACAGTTTTGAATGAGAGAAAGAAGTGAAGAATCCTCTTTTTGACTCTGACTCTCCCACTCCAGTCATTGCTTTTCTTTCTATTACTTTGAAAGTAGCTGCATCAACTTCAGCCACGTGAATTTTTGATATTCCTTTTTATTTCTCATCAAATGAATTGCATCGTCTTCTGGAAATCCTAGCTATTCTTAGCATGATATTCAGGAATCTCATTGCTATTACTCCAACAAGCATGAAACGTATGCTTGCATATTCATCCATCAGTCAAATTGGATATGTAATTATTGGAATAATTGTTGGAGACTCAAATGATGGATATGCAAGCATGATAACATATATGGTGTTCTATATCTCCATGAATCTAGGAACTTTTGCTTGCATTGTATCATTTGGTCTATGTACCGAAACTGATAACATTCGAGATTATGCAGGATTATACATGAAAGCTCCTTTCTTGGCCCTCTCTTTAGCCCTATGTCTCTTATCCCTAGGAGGTCTTCCTCCACTAGAAGGTTTTTTCAGAAAACTCCATCTATTTTGGTGGATGGCAGGCGGGCCTATATCTCTTGGTTTCAATAGGACTCCTTACGAGCATTGTTTCTATCTACTATTATATAAAAATAATCAAGTTATTAATGACTAGACAAAACCAAGACCTAACCCCTCACATGTGAAATTATAGAAGATCCCCTTTAAGATCAAACAATTCCATCGAATTGAGTATGACTGTATGTGTGCTAGCATCTACTATACCAGGAATATCAATGAACCCAATTCTTGAAATTGCTCAAGCTACCCTCTTTTAGCTTCTAGGTCTATTTCTTAGTTCAAGATCCCTCTTACTGACTGGAATAAAAGAATTAGTAGATCTGTTCTGCCCAAAATGGGAAGGGACTGGGGTTATGAACTTATAATCATGGAATCAACTCGATCATCAGATTATAAGTTCATTCCATACCAGACCAGACTGGAGTTATGTATGTTCTTATTATGAGAATTATGAGAAGGGGTCATTCGAGCGTATATAAATAGATACTATGTTTACTTACATATGGATCCCTATGTTGTTACATTCACATTCTATTTAGGATTAGGAATAGGTGTAATCGAACCCACTTTTGCCATATCTATCGTTATTTAGGTACCATATTCACTTCTTTGGGACTTCTATTGAATCGATAAATAGGTTTGATTGTACATCTTTTTGATATATATAAGATATCCTCCGAATAATTCAAATCAAAGCAATTTGATGTCTGACTTGGGCCTATATGACCGATCGATAGAAATACTCCAACACTCCACCTTTGTCATTTTGTCATATATGGAATATATGACATAGATAGATTTCATATTCATGGAATACAATTCACTTTCAAGATGCCTTGATGGTGAAATGGTAGACATGAGAGACTCAAAATATCATGCCAAAGAGCATGGAGGTTTGAATCCTCTTCATGGCATAATATTGAGAATGCTCATTGAATGGGCAATTCAATAACAGGTTTCGGATCGAATCAATATTGTATTGATATATCAAGTATCTTATTTGTTGATACGAAGTATTCCGGCTATCCCCATGATTTGAGTCTGGGCTGTTGGAATTGGAATAGGCTCAGCAATGGATCACAAAATCTTGGTGATCTTCTCTATCTAATAAATGAGGAGACCGTTTTGAAATCGCCTGCCCTGCATCCAACCCCGAGTATATGATTCAACAGGAATCACACAAGGGTAGATTGATAGAAACCTCTGATAAAATATTCACCAGTACCTGTAACCCAGCAGATAAAGGACATAGTCCATTTTAGAGATTGGCGACTTACCCATTCATTAACTTTGGCACTGGACGTTCCCAAAATTGTATCGAGTTAGATGAATTAGAGAATAGACAGATGTTTGTTGGCATTCCAGCCTTCCTTCTCCTTTCAAGGCCTATTCAAAAGAGAATCCAGTACCTCTTGGTCATGAATATCTGAATAGGATGAACTAGCCTCCACGGATATCTTTGCTTCAGAACAGAACAATTTGAAATTTTGAATTAGACTCGGTCAACTAGAATGTGTATTATTCATATGGGGATATTCCAATTGAGAAGATCCATTGACTTGAGACAAAAAGAAAGGTTTATCTATTTTCTTTAGTTATTCAGTTAAACCACAGATTCGTTATTGGAGCAGATAGCAATAATCATTTCATTAGACATGTGTATTTTTGATTTTCCAATGGATTTACATGGTCTCATTAATGGAAATTGTTTGATGTAGTGAGTAAGATGCTCTGGTTGTTTGCTGTTCAAGAATTCTTGTTTAGGCAGTTCATATCATCCATACATAGTGTTTTGATCTAAGATTTCAATTCTTCCATGTTTTAGCAGTAAGTAGCATATTGTTCCATGGAGTTAAGGTCCAAAATATGGAATAAACAAGTGTTTCCACGACTCTACCACCTAGCCAATTTTGTTCCACTTAATCCCCTTTTCATAGCCACATATCTTTACAGCTAAGGAATGGGAAATCTTTCTCCTGTAACATGAATCAAATGTTTCATTTCATCCGAGAAAAGCCATTTCTTTCTCAACAATGTCTTTGTCATTTGATCCATCCATTAGATGGTAATAGATTTGATAAATACTGATAACTCTTGAATAGAGTATTAGAATAAAATGATCCATTAGATAATGAACTATTGGTTCTAAGCCATGTTTGGTGATGAATCAACAATTCGAAGTGTTTTTCTTGCATATTCTTGATGAAACAATGTTTATATATAGATGTAGGAGGATTTGTTTGGGAAGTAATAAGCCCCTTTGACATCTCTTCATCTACAAAGAATTCCCGATGTGAAAACACAGAGACAAACGGCTGATCTTTGAATAGGAAAAAGAATGGATCTACGGGGTCCCAAATGAATTGGCTTATTCGAAAAAAGCCTTGTTCTTTGGAAGATCTATCTCCTGTCTGGTACTGCATGGTTCCACTCTGCAAGAACTCTGAATCATTCTCTTGAAGCTCATCCTCTTTATGATAAATAATCTACTTGCCGTGAAATGACCCGACCCAATAGGGAAATCCCAATTCAGTGGGCCTTTCGATACAATCAAATAGATTACCACACGGGCGCCATATTCTAGGAGCCCAAACTATGTGATTGAATAAATCCTCCTCTATTTGTTGCAGGTTGAGGGCTCCTTCTCCTTCCCCTTCTTCAAACTCTGATTCGTATTTTTCGTATAGAAATCTCTGATCAATGATAGAACAAGATCCATTTTACATCATATCTAACTAATTCCTGGGTTCGAGTAATGTCACTCGATTATTGTCAAACTGACCGCAATCTTTATCTATCCATGAGGATCCCACCAGAGCACCTTCTACTTCTAATAGGCCATGAACCAGATCAGAATCATTCTCAATGAATCCATAAGAGGTGATCCAATTTTTTCCATCGGGTATGGGTGAAGACCAAATATCTCGAGCGACAGATCTAGCAGAACAACTCAAAAGATAAAGAAGTATCATTAATTTCTTCATGCTCATTCCAAATTCGAAGTACCATTCATACAAATAAGAATCCCCTTCCTTACGTGATTTCTTCTTCATATAGATAGATATAGGATCTATGGGGCAATTACTTAGAAGTACGTTTTGTGTAACAGCCTTTCCTATCTGATAGAAAAGGATCCCATGATCCTGAACTGATCTTACCTGGGATCACAAATGCCAAGTTTGTCTATGAAGAGCTGATCTAATTGTATTAGTTTCTATAATTGATTTCCTCCATGTAATACTAATTGATAGGGCCTCATTGATAAGTGCTACAAGATCTCGTGCATTGTAACCCATGGTTATGGACTCGAATCCATTAGTGTGGAACATTTTCTTTTCCAAATGAAATCCCCTAGTATATGAAAGAATGAAAAAGTGCTTTCATTGTTGTGGAATAAGAAGCCTTCGTATCTTACTGCATGTATTTAATTTATTCAAAGCTATTAGAGTGGGATCCAATTTTTTGGGAATATGAGACGAAGTAATAACAAGAATATTTCTAGTGGAACATCTTTCACAATCCCTAGAGAGATAGTTCTCTAATAGACTAAGGGATAAGTAATTTGACTCATTCACATACAAATCATGAATGTTTGGAATCCATATTATGCAAGGAGATATTGCTTTTGCTAATTCAAATTGAAGGGTGATAGCAAATTGGTCTATTTTTATCGTCATATACATAGTTAGCACATTTATCATAATTAGCAGCTTCGTATCATGGTTATCATCAATATCGTCACTATCATCAATATCAATATCATCAATAAGATAACCTTTAGGCTTGTCATCCAGGAACTTGTTCAGAAATACTGTAATGAAATGAACATAGGAGTTTGTCACTAGGTATTTGACCAAATAGGACTGTCCAGTTCCCATAGAACCTATCACTAAAATACCCCTAGAAGGGGATAGGGCTAAGTGGAGCAAAAAGGGTTTTCCATGAGATGGGAAATGAAAACTATTAGCCCCACACGAGGTTTGTGAATAAGCTATTGTCTAATAATGAGCAAGGAATATCTATCTTTCTGCTAAAAAGGATCTATTGAACTCATAATTCATTAGATACTTTTTATGAATGTCAACTAAGTATCGTAAGTAAATTGATCCTGGTTGTTCAATCATTTGATAGCGAGAGTTATTCTTTGCTAAATGATCATTATGAGTCAAACTCAGTAGAATTTGATCAATCCTTTTTTGTCATTAAGGTGGAGAACACTTATTCAAAATCTCACTTATCATTAAGGTGGAGAACACTTACTCATTCGGACAGAAGAAGAAGATTCGGTAAACACTTACTCAAAATCTCACTTATCAGAGTCCGTTGTGGAAGAATCACCCATAATTTTTTGAGGAATAGACCATGATATATCTGATCCGTGCATAATATTTTGAAAAATGGATATAAATTTTTGACTGCTACTTATACTTAGTATCAGCAATGGGTCTGAAAAAGTATCTAAAGAAAAAGTATACTAAAAGGGTGAAATTTAGATATTTGCACCCTGTTGAAGTAAGGAGCCATGGCATATATGTTTGGAACAGATTCCATTTTGAGAGATTTGGAAAAGCACTATCTTGTTAAAAGGTTCTATACATTTGCCCTTTCTCAACGCATTTCTTTACACAAAGACTTTGTTTTTTCATCTTTCTGGATGGTAAATATTTCTTAGAACATGGAGTGTGAATCAAACCCATGTTTGAATTGAAACTGAGATACTGATGCAAATTCTTCCCTTCTGAATAAGATAGATTCATATCTGAAAGAGGCTGACAATAAGTTCTTTCAAAATTGGCTATTTGTTCCTTTGTTAGAGGTGTTGCAGAAATGTCTACGATCGAATAAATAACTCTATGAATGAATGGATTGGATTGAATTAGAAAATGGAAAGATTTGTACAATTTATATGTTTCATCACCACTTTGGGGAAAATCATTAGGTATGAATATGTCAGATACCTGTGACTTGATTCGTGAAGTAGTCTTTCTCTCCAAAAAAATATATTTCTTTTACTGATGCACAAAGAAACTATTTTGTTGCAAATGAACAAGATATTGAGGAATTGTCTATATGTAAGATCATAATTATGGATATAGGTCTTTTCCACATAAAAAGGGAATCTTTTGTTACAATAGAATGAGAAGCGATGTGGATCATTCAAGAATCGAAGTCGATTTACTTTATAAAAAGAAGATATCAATGACCTTCTATGAAATGGTTTTACAATATTCAGCCAATCATCTCGACCATGGGATATCATTGAGAAATAGAAATCCATGTTATCAAAGGATTTCCTGCGATTATTTCTAGTATGGAACTGGGAGACCTAGGATGTAGAAGATCATAACATGAGTGATTCGGCAGATTTGGATTCCTATATATCAACTCATGTGGTATTTCATCATACAATTCATATAAGATCCATCTATCTAGATATCATCATATACATCTAGAAAGCTGTATGCTTTGGAAGAAGCTTGTACAGTTTGGGAAGGGGTTTTTATTGATAAAAAAGAAGAATCTACTTCAACTGATATGCCCTTAGGCATGGCCATACATAACATAGAAATCACATTTGGAAAGGGTGGACAATTAGCTACAGCAGCAGGTGCTGTAGCGAAATTGATTGCAAAAGAGAGTAAATCGGCCACATTAATATTACCATTTGGGGAGGTCTGTTTGATATCCAAAAACTACTTAGCAATAGTTTGACAAGTGGGTAATGTTCGGGTAAACCAAAAAAGTTTTGGTAGAGCCGGATCTAAGTGTTGTCTAGGTAAGCCCCTTTAATAAGAGGAGTAGTTATCAACCCTGTAGACCACCCCCATGGGGTGGTGAAGGAAGAGCCCCTATTGATAGAAAAAAAACCCACAACCCCTTGGGGTTATCCTGCGCTTGGAAGAAGAAGTAGGAAAAGGAAAAAATATAGTGATAGTTTTATTTTTCATCTCCGTAAATAGGAATATTGAAATTTGAATTTTTGGAATTCGCAATAATGTGATGGGCAAATGACGGGAATTGAACCTGCGCATTGTGGATTCACAATCCACTACCTTGATCCATTGGGCTACATCCACCCCTTATCTAGCTAAAGGATTTTCCCTTTTTTCCATTCATCATTATTGTATTTATTCTTACCTTTTTAGATCGAGATATTAAACATAGTTTAAAATGTAAAAATAAAGGAGTGATTGTGACACATTCACTAAAAAAAATCCTTTTGTAGCTAATCATTTATCGGGAAAAATGGAAAAACTCAACATGAGGGAGGAGAAAGAAATAATAGTAACTTGGTCTCAAGCATCTACCATTATACCCGCAATGATTGGACATACAATCTCCATTCATAATGGAAAAGAACATTTACCTATTTATATAACAGATCAGATGGTAGATCACAAATTGGGAGAATTTGCCCCTATGACTTTCGTGAGACATGCGAGAAACGATAATAAATCTCGTCCTTAATTTTTTCATTTTTATTTTCTATTTTAGTAAAGTAGCAAAAGTAGTTATCATTCATTGGTAGGAGATAGTCTTATGATAAAGATAAAGAACTCGACTTCAAGAGGGGGAGCAATACCAAATCTCTTGCTCTGGAATAAGATATTGGATATTGCTCCTTCAACAATCCATATACATTAAGACAAAAGTCTTATCCATTTGTAGATGGGGCGTCAATAGTGGCTAGGTCTAGAGGGAAGTTGTGAGCATTATGTTCATGCATTACTTCCATACCAAAATTAGCACGATTTATAATATCAGCCCAAGTGTTAATGACACGGCCTTGACTATCAACTACAGATTGGTTGAAATTGAAAGCCATAGTACTAATACCCAAAGCAGTAAACCAAATACCTACTACAGGCCAAGCAGCCAAGAAGAAATGTAAGGAACAAGAATTGTTGAAACTAGCATATTGGAAGATCAATCGGCCAAAATAACCACGAGCAGCTACGATATTATAAGTTTCTTCCTCTTGACCAAATTTGTAACCTTCATTAGCAGATTCATTTTTAGTGGTTTCCCTGATCAAACTAGAGGTTACCAAAGAACCATGCATAGCACTAAATAGGGAGCCACCGAATACACCAGCTACACCTAATATGTGAAATGGACGCATAAGGATATTGTGTTTTGTCTGGAATGCAAACATAAAATTGAAAGTACCAGAAATTCCTAAAGGCATACCATCAGAAAAACATCCTTGCCCAATAGGGTAGATCAAGAAAATAGCAGTAGCAGCTACAACAGGAGCTGAATATGCAACAACAATCCAAGGACGCATACCCATATAGAAACTAAGTTCCACTCACGATCGATATAACAAGCTACACCAAGTAAGAAGTGTAGAACAATTAGCTCATAAGGACCATCATTGTATAATCACTCATCAACAGATGCCGCTTCCCATATCGGATAAAATGCAAACCGATAGCTGCAGAAGTAGGAATAATGGCTCCAGAGATAATATTATTTCCATAAAGTACAGACCCAGAGATAGGTTCACGAATACCATCAATATCTACCAGAGGAGCAATGATGAAGGTGATAATAAATACAGAAGTTGTGGTCAACAAGGTAGGGATCATCAAAACACCAAACCACCAAATGTAAAGACAGTTTTCAATGTTGGTTATCCAGATGCAGAAACGACCCCATAGGCTTGTACTTTCGCGTCTCTCTAAAACTGCAGTCATGATAAGATCTTGGTTTATTCTATTTTCAAGGACTCCCAAGCACACGTATTAACTCTAGTTATCTAAAATCTAGATATTGATAATACGAAGGTTTGTTATTTAAGAGTATAACATGCGCTATATGTTAATGTCAACCAATCTCCGTACCGTAGATTTCTATTTATCTGACTAAATCGACCAGAATAATTTCTAAATCAAATAATTCAAATAATTCAAAATTTTGAATTCTAATAGAAAAAAACCTTTTTCCTTTCTATATGGCTTGCTCGGGACTTTAACCCGGAACTAGTCAGATGGAGTAGATAATTTTTCCTTCTTGTTGTAATAGACGAGAAAAACCTCTCCCCAAACTTTGCTTGCATTTTTCATTACACACGACGTTCTCTATTTATACATATACAACTTAGACCCTGAAAAAAAAATTTGGAATAGTTGGTTGATTCAACCACTACACTATTCCATGAGCATTTCAGAATGCAAATTCATAAATTTCTCTTTGATCAATTATCAAATTTCCATTTTATTTTCATAAATGGAATTTGCATTATATTACATAAGGTTAAGGTCTCATGATCAATCATGAAAAATCTGACAAGTCATTGCTACAGATAATATCCAAATACCAAATCCATCCTGTATGTAATTGAAATGGGGCTTTTGGTAAGATTAAAGAAAGAATTTATTCTTCTTCCATAAAGAATTCTTCCAATAATCCTGAACCTAATCTTTGCAAAAATGCACGTGCTGTACTTTTATGTTTATGAGCCAAAGTTCTAGCACACGAAAGCTGAAGTATATACTTTATTCAATATAAACTCTACTTTTTTGAGGATCCACTATGGTAATGAGAAAGATTTCTACATATCCAACTAAATCGATGAATAATATCCAAATATGATAAATTAGACCAGATTGGCTTACTAACAGGATGCCTAGATATAGTACAAAATTTTGCTTTAGACAATGATCGAATAAGAGAATAACTGAAACCATAGTATCGAATTTCTTCGTAAGAGTATCTATTAAAAATGCATTTTCTAGCATTTGATTCCTTACCACCAAAAGACTTATTAGTACACTTAAAAGATAATGTAGAAAATAGAAAGAATAATTTAATAATTGGTTTATATGAATCCTTTGTGGTTGAGACCAAAATTGAAAATAATATTGCCCAAAATTGACAAAGTAAGATCTCCATTTCTTCATCACAAGATGAGTTCCCTTTGAAGCTAGAATTGCTTTTTCTTGATATCAAACATAATGCATGAAAGGATCCTTAAAGAACCACAAGGTCTTCTAAAAATGAAAATAATTAGAACACGCTACTATAAAAAACTGTTCTATTTTTCCATAGAAATGTGTTCGCTCAAGAAAAGCCCCATAAGATGTTGATAGTAAATAAGAGGATTGTTTATGAAAAAAAACTAATATTAATTTACATTCAAAGACATAAGAATTATATAGGAATCAAAAAAATCTTTGATTTTCTTTTGAATTTGAAATTGAAATGATGTTAATAGATTTTTTTTGGAGTAATGAAACTATTCCAATTATAATATTTGTGAAGAAAGAATTGCAATAAATGCAAAGAAGAAACATCTTGGGTCAAGCAGTGAAGGATTTGAGCTAAGATTTCCAGATGGGTGGGATGGGGTATTAATATATCTAACACAAAATTAAAATGTGAAAAATTATCCTCTAAAATAGGAAATATTGAATGAATAGATCGAAAATTTTGAGATTTAGGTATTTCTTTTTGTTCAAGGGAAGACCCTAATCACAGCAAGAATGGAATTTCCATAATGACTGCAAAACCTTCTAATATCATTTGGGAATAAAAAAAATTGTTGTTCCCAACACTTTGATTTTGGCTCGAATCATCAACTGAATAAATCAAATAATTTTGTTGATACATTTGAAAAATTACTTGTTTCACAAGTACTGAACTAGATTTATTGTCATAATCCAAAATTCCTACAAAAATTGAACCATTTAAACCATGATCATAAGCAAGCGTGTAAATATACTCCTGAAAGAGAAGCGAATATAGGAAGTGCCTATGCCTAGATCCATCTTTTTTCTAAATAGCCTTGTAATTCTTCTATTTTCATTTCTACTTGAATAGGAAACGAGGGGCATTTCTTGGGTTATCAAATTATACATAGTGCAATATGGTTAGAATAGGATATATATTATGTATATAGTAATAGTAAGAAAATATATACCCAGAGACAGGGAGAGTCCAATCAACAAATCTTTTTCTCTACGTTTCTATCCAATGGGTTTATGTTTTTATGTTCGTTAAAATTACAAGTGAAAATCCTTTATTTTTGCAACCTAATCACTCTTTTGACTTTGGAATAAACTCTCTTTATCAGTATATGATTTCTTCTACACATTTGTATCCAACACATAATTCTACTATAATTAGAATAAAGAATAGCTAGGATTCAAAAAATAAAAAATAAAAAGAATAATTTGCATGAGAATCCTTTCCCCCATCAGGTATTAATTAATTTTTAACATCTAATTAGATCGGATAATTAATTATTCAAATTAAGAATATAAGCTCGTTGCCTTTTGTTTTACTCGAATTGGGACCATAAGACTCTATCCATTTATCCACTAGACCTAAAGAATAAACCCAAAATTCCATTTTGATTTTTTTAAAATTTAAATTCCAAATTCCTTTTTTTTTATTACGACATGCTGTTTTCCCCATTCATTACCTTTCAGGATCAGCCATGGTCTTATAGACTCTACCAATAGTCTAGATGAATTTGGTGCTTCATCCAAATGTGTAAAAGATCAGAGTCACACTTAAAAGTCGAGTACTCTACCATTGAGTTAACAACCCAGATAAATATGCTACATAGATACGATCAAAATAAAAAAAAGACCAATTCAATTGCAATGCACAATCTCGACAGATACGATCAAAATAAAAAAAAGACCAATTCAATTGCAATGCACAATCTCGACAAAAACAAAACATTGAACTAAAAAAAAAAGAAGGATTTTTAATAACCAATTATGAACTTATGAACGAACACCAAAATACTAAAACGTTGTATCCGCTTAAAAAAACCAAACTATTAATAGAGATGTAAAAGTTGACAGTTATTTTGATTTTCTCAATTTTGATTTTTTATTTTTGTTAGTGTTACTAAAATATGCCTTGTCTTCCATAACTACAGAATAAATCCGACAACCCACCATTTAATTGAAGTGAAGTAAAAAACCAATCAACTCAATTTCAATATAAGGTAGATATAAACAGATCCATTTATCCATGATCGAATTATATTTGTATAGTACATTATTGTCAATATGAATCAAATGTTGAGAAAACAAATTTATTTAGCAAGTAAATCAAATATCTCATTCACTAAAGAGACACAAATTTGACCATATCCAATTGAATTATCAATGATTTAATTGAAAATTTTAATTAGGAATGTAGATTGAGAATCTAGTTTTTCCATAGGTATGGAATAGAAAAGGTTTCACGTAAGGTTAGATTAAGTTCCTTATTCCTGCTTTCCTATGAAAAAGAAAACATTAATATATATATGACTATTATCTTTTCTTTCGTATCCCTCATATACAACGAACCATTGTTACCGAAGGTACTCATAATTGTTTAAGGAATCATAGATACTTTTTACTTAATGGAGAAAAAGGGCTCTTGGCCATTGTTACTGAATGCTGAAATAGAAGAATAAATATAATGACAATATATAATATCATATCACAGGCCTTGTTCATTTATTTTATGCATTTACTTTGGATTCCTGAATCTTCTCATCAACTCCATCACCAATTCCATATTCCATTTCCATAAAGTAAATGGAATATATAAATATATAAATGCCCTACTAGTCGATACACTACATTGATTCACAATTATTCATTTGAATAAGTCCAAATACAATTTCTCACTTTTCGATTTTTAATTTTTCTATCCCAGCTTTATAAACTTTAAGCTTAAGACCAGTGAGAAAATTAGTACCAAAAACTCCTTACTCTTTAATCTCCACACAAAATATATTTAATGTGGAATTAGTATACCCCATTTATTTATTTTGGGAGGATTTTGGTTTGGAAAGGACATAAAGAGATATTTCTTTTGCATTTCGACTCAGAACGGATCATGTGATAATTTACATTTCCTAAATACTAAATATAGAGGCTTCTCTAAGTAATTAACTTAAACATAAATAGTTATCTTCAATTTCAATCAATTTCAATATAAATATGAGTAATACGAGCATATAATATACTTTTTTTCCATTTGCATTTAAGACTTGATTATGTTTGTGAGAAACCAAATAGAAGAAAAAATATCATTACGATAATTTTTCTTAGAAGTCAGGAACAATCTGATCTGGGGCGAAAGGATTCGAACCTCTAAGTAATGGGACCAAAACCCGTTGCCTTACCTCTTGGCCACGCCCCATTTTGATTTCCGTTCAACACTACTAAACACTAATAATGTAATTATATTAGTTAATAGTCAATTCCAACCCAAATACATACGATAGACATCATTACTAGGATTTGACACATATGATATAGAATAAAAAGATTCATTGATCATTACATATAATTCAATTAATATATTGTAGGAAAGTAGAATTACTTATTATTCTTTATTCTCATTTTGTTTTGGAATGGGAGAAATATTTTTTAATTTGGAAGAGTTGGAAGAAAAAGGAATTATTTGATCTCCTTTTTTTATTTCACTTCTTAAAATTTCAAAAATAACTCAATCAAAATCAAATATCAAATTATATCATCTCCAAAAACAAAATATTTGTTATGCTTAATATCTTTAGTTTAATTTGTATCTGTCTTAATTCTATCTTTTATTCGAGTAGTTTTTTCTTTGCCAAATTACCCGAGGCTTATGTCCTTTTCAACCCAATCGTAGATTTTATGCCCATCAGACTTGTACTCTTTTTTCTTTTAGCCTTTGTTTGGCATGCTGCTGTAAGTTTTAGATAAAATATTTAATACTCTCCTACATTCTAAATTCCTAATTCATTTGAAAAAAAAGATTTGAAAAATGGATAGGATCTGATATGCCTTTTATTTTTTATTATTTTATTACTAAAAGAATAACTAATCTATTCCCCTTTAAAAAAAATTATCTTGTTTTGGAGATTGTGTAATGCTTACTCTCAAACTCTTTGTTTACACAGTGGTGATATTTTTTGTTTCCCTCTTCATATTCTGATTCTTATCTAATGATCCAGGGAGTAATCCTGGGCGTGAGAAATGAAAAAAAACTAAAATCAAAGGATCAATATTTTTTGCAATTCGAAACTCTCAAGAGATCAGAAAGAAGGAGTGGGGAGAGAGGGATTCGAACCCTCAGTATGAATAACTCGTACAACAGATTAGCAATCCGTCACTTTAGTCCACTCAGCCATCTCTCTCAATTCAAATCAAAATTGTGAATTTTTTATGTGATATGTGAAATAAAAGTTGATAAAAACTCTAGTTTTAAGGATTCAAGGATTCTATGATATAGAAAAAATATACAATATCCACAAGAAATTAAATTGCAATAATGATTTGCAACAGATATTTCCATCCCCATAGAAAGAATACCTTACTTCTTTGAAGAGGTATGAAAGTGTATTCCCCCAACTTGGTTAAATACTGGCCGGGCCAGTACTTCTTTTAATTCAATCAATCATTCATAGATCAATTAATTTCATTTAATTTATATAAAAAAATTTCATTTTATTTATATAAAAAACATATAACATATTAATTATATGTTGTTTATATAATTAAACAATATCTCAATAATATTAATATAATATCTCAAAATTTTAAATTCTAAAATATATAACAATATTTCAAAACACACATATTTCGAATAGAAATATAATTAATTGAACCCCCCCAAGAAAGTCAAACTTTATTTTATTTATTTAAATTTAGAATAAATTTTAGATCTGATTTAACCGAATTCATAAGATCTAACAGTTGAGAAGTAAAAAAAAAGAACCATATATGCAGAATTCATCATTTTTATGGTCCGGCTTGAATGACTTCTTTGGGCTGGGATTGCCAGTCCAATAATGACTTACTAGCAAAGAAAAAGTATAACCCTTTCTTTCTGGTATTTAAATAAGCTTTCTGCTATCATTGGCTTTTTTTGGAATCCCCAGTCAGCGTACATGTAAACACTAGAATTTTCATGATTCTGATGCAATTTTGTTTTAGTTGCATCTCACTTTTTTTGTTTTGTCTTTGACAAATGGTTATTTATATATCATATATATATATGGTAGCAGGTATAGTTTAGTGGTAAAAGTGCAATTCATTCTATTAACCCCTTAAATAGTTAAAGGGTCTTTCAGTATTTTTATTCAAAAAAAAAACTATAAAATTTATTTTGAAAATTTAAAAGGTTTAATCCTTTACCTCTCAATGGCATATTTGAGGAAATATATACATTCTCACAATTTGTATCAAAAATTTCAAAAAAAAAAAAAAAGGATTATGGAGTTGCAAAGCATAATTTTTTTTTTTTGAATTCGATCAACCCTTCCAATTGAATAAGTATGAATATAAGTATGAATAAAAGATCTATGGATAAAGATCCAAAAGTTTATTTCCAATTGTAAATAGATCTTCAATTTTTTTGTTGTAAAAGGAAAATTGAAGCTAATTAGCTAAAGAATGAGGGTTTTGGTTTGCTAGAATCATCGGCATATTGTTTCAGCTCGGTGGAAAAACAAAATTATTTTCCCGAGGATTCTGCCAATAGAAATAGGGAATGAATTAACTAGACTAGACAAATTTGGTATAATCTCCCTACTCTAGATCTAGAGGGATCATCTAGAAAGCGAGTATTCTTGGATGCATTCAGACAAACAAGCTGACATAGATGTTATGGATCTAATTTTATTAGGACTTCCTTCATACATTGAAACTTTTTTTTTTGTTTTTCATTTAAGATCTTAGATCTGGAAATACACCAAGTTTCCATAAAGGAGCTGAATGAAACAAAAATTTCATGTTTGGTTTTTAATTAGAGACGTTTAACCAACATCGACTATAACTCTTAGCCTTCAAGGCTAACAATGCGGGTTCGATTCCTGCTACCCGCTCCATATTTCCTATACATATACATACATCATAAAATGGAATATGCATCCTTTTTTGTTTTTAGGGAATAAAAATTCATTTATTTATGTGTAATCATATTTTATCTGAACAAAAAATGAAGACTACGAAAGAAGAAAATGGGAATGAAAAACCGTCACCCATTAATACAATGCCAACATTATTGGATTCCAAATTCAGAGCAATGCCTATTGTACCCTCTTCAAATTCTACTAATTTGCCTACCATGACTTCATCAAGACCATGAATGTGAACAATACCGTCACCTACTTGATGTATGGTACCGGAATTCACAATCTTTACTTCTCTATTATATTGTTTGATACGTTCACGGATAATATTACTAATTTCATCAGCTCGAAGGGTTACCATTAGTGTCTCTTTATTCTTTTTTAGAAGCAAAAAAAAAAAACCTAAATTTTCAACTAAAGCAAAAGTAGAAAGATTAATTGGTTATTTCTTCCATCGCTGCTAGGATATGATGCGGAAATGTAAATCACTATTCAAACAACTATTCAGAGTTCCCAGAGCTCCATGTAAGGCTTGCTGGAAAACTCATTATCGTACCAAATTAATTGCTCTTTGTTGTTCAAAAAGAAAGGTTTCCTTTTTGTAATTTTCTAATCGTTCCAAACTATCACAAGTAGCATTAATCAAATTTACTTTTTCTCATTCTATCTCAAAGTATCCATTAATTTGATACTCATCTGCTTCCATTTCCACTTTCTGTAAGTGAGTTCAAGCTTTTTCAAGCTGCTCAATGGCCCCCTTTACGCAATTCTTCCAAATTTTGAATAGTACTCAAGATCCTCTGTTTTCGATTATCTAATAAATCATTTAATGAAAGTAGATTATCTTACTATATAATATAATTTTATGACTTCCATGATCTCTTCCGGAACCAAACATGAATCTTTTGGTTCATTTGGCTCTCACATTCAACTATTTATTTCACAGAAATATAGACATTTCCATATCATTTAATGTAATGAGCCTGCCCCATCTTATCTTCATCAAAACTGATACAAGAGTAGAATGTTCTATTCTAGTGAAAGGACTCTTTCGACCAAATAAAAATCTATAATTTCAGCAAAGTTGTTTCTTTATTTAATTTTTCCTTTATTAAATTTCAAATACAAATATATATAAAATACAAATATATATCTATAATAGATATTTCATTTTAATATATTTGAAATAAATATTATTTTGTTATTTGAAATTGAAATATTTTATTTTAGTATAATTTAAATTTGTTTATGCCCTTTCTGCAAATCCAAAAAATTTTCATTTTTTTATACATAGGTCATCTATTCGGCATTGGATAAAAAGAGGCAAGGTGCCTTTTTTTCTAATACATTTTTTTATAGTAACTAGTAAATAGTTGAAATCATTTTATCGATATGAATGTCTTATATCGGATAAATTACTAACTATTCATTTTAAAATGAAAATCATTTTGGTACTAACACTAAGATAGTGGTAGAAAGAATACCCATGTAATGCCTGGAATTCAAACAATTTGGCTTTAACCATGTTAATGATCTAACATTATTGGTTGATAGAAAATCAAAGTTGATTTACAAATGAATCAAAAAATGCTATGGTTCTTACATATATTAGATTATATTATTTCTGAATGGAATTTATTCATAAGTAATTCGTTAAGATTGTTCACCTTTCTTTCTTATTTTTTATTGTATTTATAAATACAATAAAAAAATAAGAAATAGAAATTTATTATATTAAAGTACTACAGGTTGGATCCAACCTATTTTTTAAATAGACAACTCGCACACACTCCCTTTCCAAAAAAAATAAATACCCCAAGCACTATACTTAGATTTATTAAATTTGTTGCTAAAATATCGGTATTAAACCCGAAACTTTCAGCGAATGGCTAGTGTTCAAAAGAAACAAAAGAATAGGTTACATTTTTCATATGCTTCATATAATATAAATAGGACTAAGAAAAACCAGAATTATTTTTCTATCATCTCACTTGTCTTTTTTTTTTTTAATTGATTTCTTTCTTCTTTTTTTAATTTTTTTATTTTCCATTTTCATTAATTTGTTTCTTAGTTTTTAGTGAAATTTCCAATTTCGAATAAAGTAGTCTTATTGTCTGAGGTTTCATGTCAATTGCGAAATATCTCCTTTGTTCTTTGTTAAAAGGCTCTCTAAAAGTGAACGTTTCTGGTGTACTAAGGATGAGAAGAAAGAAAGTGAATAGATCTGCGAATTTCCCATCTTCAAATCAGTCCTACCTAGGGTAGGGGTATTGTCTCAAGAAAAATAGAAAATTCTAGAAATAATTTTCTATTCTACGAGTAAAGTCTTGCTATAATTTGACGAAACAAAGGGCAAGTTTGAGTTAATGAAATTAATGAAAAAGGTACTTTTTCCCCTTTCTTGGATTACATTAAACAAAAGGATTGGCAAATAAAAGCGCCAATGCCATGACCAGTCCATAAATTGTTAAAGCTTCCATAAAAGCTAGACTAAGCAATAAAGTACCTTGTATTTTACCCTCTACTTCTAGTTGCCTCACAATACCTTCTATGGCTTGGCCTGCAGTAGTACCTTGACCAACTCTAGGTCCAATAAAAGCAAGGCCTACAGCCAATCTAGCAGCAATAATGGAAGTGGCAGAAATCATTGGATTCATGGTAAGTTCCTCACACCAAAATAATAATAAAAAAGAAATGGTTAATAATATAATCAACTAATGAATTATTACATTTTTTCACTAAGATCCATTGTCGGGTCAAAGTAACTAAAAATTCCATATTGCAATAAAAATATTACTGAATCAACTTAATTATCAGAACATTTCCATATCTTTTTTTTTTTAGTTTCTACCCGCGATAGGTTTTTTTGTAAATCCATATGATGCATAGAGCTCTAGTTATTGCACTTCTTTCTTTGGAGCCATTCTTTCATCAGTTCTTCATTTCTACTCTATTCCATTGCTGAGTTCATCTTTTTTTCCATTCAATCTATGCATAGTCACAAACGAAAGAGAAGAAAATTGTATTGGAATAGAGGGGACTGTAAATTGTATATAAAATATATTATATATAGATAAATAATATATAGGAATAATCCCCTATAATATAATGAATATCTAATATCGAATATACCTTTCTTTCTTTTGTAACATAACTTGACATACCATGATTATGGGTCATATATACTATACAATACTATACATACATATTTGTATCTATTATGTTCTCCAACCGAGTGGATTCTCTTGAACCATACATGAATTGAAATAAGCTAAAAAAAAAAGACTATTTTGTTTGGGACTAGTTAATGATGACCCTCCATAGATTCACCTATATAAGCTGCGACTAAGGTTGCAAAAATAAGAGCTTGAATACCACTTGTAAATAATCCAAGAAACATGACGGGTATAGAAATTAATAAAGGTACTAAAGAAACAAGAACAACAACTACTAATTCATCAGCCAATATATTCTCGAAAAGTCAAAAACTAAGAGATAAAGATTTTGTGAAATCTTCTAGGATATTTATTGGAAAAAGGATTGGGGTTGGTTGAATGTATTTTTTGAAATAACCCAACCCTTTTTTTGTAAGACCGGCATAAAAATATGCCACTGATGTGGGTAAAGCTAAAGCAGCAGTAGTATTTATATTATCCATGGAGGCAGCTAACTCCCCATGAGGTAACTGTATGACTTTCCAAGGTAAAAGAGCACCTGACTAGTTGGAAACAAAAATAAATAGGAACATAGTTCCAATAATGGGAACCCAAGGACCATATTCTTCTCCGATTTGGGTTTTGCTCAAGTCTCGAATAAATTCAAGGATATATTGGAAGAAATTCTGACCGTCGGTTGGAATGGTTTGTGGATTTCGAATAGCTATGATGACTGAACATAATAAGATAGCAATTAAAGTGATAAGTACTTGGGCATGGATTTGCAAACCCCCTATTTTCTAATAGAAATGTTGGCCTACTTCTACACCTGATATATCATAAAACCCTTTAAGTGTTTTAATGGAACATGCTATAACATTCATACTGTCTTCTGATAGAAATCAAACTTTAAAAAAAGAATTATTTTGATTCAACCATATCTTTCTGATTTCACCCATTTTAATCCATATATTTCTATTTACAGGCAATCACATAAGATCAATATCCCCAGTACTTTACTTATTTATTTCTTTTGAAAAATTTAGGTAATAGTAACCAATCCAATAAATGTATGGAATTCCGAAATCAAATAATTAATAATTAACCAAATTTTTTATTTTGAATAATAATCAAGGATTTCCTATATAGCTAGAATGATCCTCACAAATTGTGGATACTAATTTGTTGAGAATTAATTGGATTGAAGCTATAGCATCATCGTTGGCTAGGATTGAAATATCTGTGAGATCCGGGTTACTATTTGTATCGATTAAACAAATTATCAGAATACCAAAAATGACACATTCTTGAAGAGCCATATAATCTTCTTGCTGATCAAGGATGATTACAATATCAGGCAACCCGATCATATACTTGATACCACCTAGATATGTTTACAAGGTAACTAATTTTCTCTTCAACATCGCTGCATCTCTTTTTGTTTTTGGGAGACGGTTGAGTTTGCCAATCTTTTGGTCTGCTCTTAAGTCTTTGAACTTATGAAGTCTTGTTTCCATCATAGACCAATTCATTAACATAATGACACGGAGCCCTTATTGCAGCTAATGCTACTGAATCTGCTACTTTATTTTTGGTACCAAAGATTAAAAAGCTTTTTCCTCTACTTGCTGCATCAAAAACTAAATCATAGGCTTCTGATAAAAAATGAGTAGTTCTAGTAAGATTTGTAATATGAATACCTTTACACTTTGCAGAGATATAAGGGGCCATTCTAGGATTCCATTTCCTAGTACCATGACCAAAATGAACCCAGCTTCCATCATCTCTGGCAAATTGATGTTCCAATATCTTCTTGGCATTTTCCCCCAATTCCCTCTTTGTTTTTATTTTTTACAAAGAGATGAGATACCCTGAAAAAGGAAATAATAATAATTGTTCTAAGGGAACCTTATACCGAGGATTGACCGTCAATACAATACGCGGTCCAAACCACTAATTTCTTTTAATTACTTATATTTTTTTATTACCAAATCAATAGACCAGTAAATTAAAGGATAAAAAAAGTGAATCTCCTTTTAAGAATCATTAAATCCTATAAATGATTATTCTAATGTCTCATGTAAATTGTTTGGGAGGCAAGAACAAAATAATTCTTTGTAGTGTGACAAAATATCTCTCATTTCTAATGAGAATAGATTATTCTTTTTGATTTCCAAATGAATATTTTTGTCTTGTCTCGAATGGTGCACTGATTTTTTAAATCTGGTACCAACAGGTATAATCCCCCTAGAACAATGTTCTCTTTCAGGCCTCTCAACTAATCAATACAATTTCATAGAGCAGCTTTTGCTAAAACCCAAGTGGTTTCTTGAAAACTCGCTTCGGATATAAAACTTTGGGTATTCAGCGAAGCCTTCGTTATTCCCAATAAGATTGCTCGATAACAAATCACTTCATCCAAAGCACGTCTTGCATGTTCTGCTCACAATAACCTGATGAATTGTCCAGGTGAAAAGGCATTAGACATTCCATCTTTTGAAACCAACACTTTTGTTGTTACTTGACGTACAATAATTTCTATATGTCTATTATGAATCTATACCCCCTGGGATTGATAAAACTTTTGAATCCTATTAACCAAAGAGATACGACTTTGAGCTATGGTTAGCTCAGCCCCAATCAAGAATCCCCAAGGTCTTCCGAGAATTCTTGGTATACATTTGTTCCAACTCCCAACTCTCTTTTTCAGGTTTGATATGGAATCAACCGAATGCACTTCTAAGACTTGTTCCACTTTTGGAAGACCCTGCGTTATGTCACCATATCTCAATTTTTCATAGTTAAATGTAACTAATGTATCTCCTTCATAAAGGATTTTCCAATAATGTCCATAAACAGTTGCTCCTAGAGTGGCCAAATAAGCCTTAGCTAATCTTATAACTAAGGAATTAATGTGAACAATTAGAATTTGACCAGATTTTGTTATGTCTGGTCTGTATTTGAATAAACATACATTTTCACAAAAAAAATTGTCCAAGGCTAATTATTGTAGATGTCTCTTCACAATAATTGTGATGGAGAAAGCACCAACTCAAAGGGATTGGATTCAAGAGGATGTTACTGCATGGATCAGGACTACAAATCCTCCTACTTTCATCTATTAAATAGTATTGAAGTACTTCAAGTACTTGGAAAGTCTGTTTAAAATGAAAATTCTCAAGTAGCAAAAATTTGTTTAACAAAATTCGATTATGAGCTATTAAATGGTAAGATGAAAAAAAATTCGCTATTTTAGGTACAATAGTACCTAAGAAACCCAGAAAATTGATAATTGGAATTATAGCATCCGATTCTTTTGTTACATTGTTATATTTCGAACTGTTGAATGGACTAATTTGAGAACAATTGGATGATGACAAAATTAGCAAAGATTGACATTCCTTATTTCGATTCAACAAGGTACCCACACCGATAGTTCCTTGATGTTGGGTAAATAATTGAATCTTCAACTTGGAAGAAAAAGGATTGATATTGGTGCAATTTAATCCATTATCAGGGATCAACCCTAAACCCGCCATATCATTTCTTTTGCTAGTATACAAAATAGTGGACTTGATTAAGTCAATTCTTATGAAATCACAAATCAGATCATTTGCCCTTACCTCAACAAAGGAAGCATAAATCTCTTCTATGGAACTATTTTGTTCTTGGTCCCAATTTAATGCTAAGCAAGTCCTAGCTAATTGAATACTTGTGTGAGAAATTCTCCGAATTGACTTGCCATTTCCATAAAGGATATAATTTACAACCCTTAGTTGGACATTATTCTTTTCCTCTAAGAGGTCTTGAGGGAAAAGTGTTGCTAAATTTATCCCATCAGCTATTTCATATGTGACTACAGGCTGAACTGAAACAAAATACTTTTTCTTAGTGGGTGTGATTCATTGAACATAGATCCAATTTTTCCATTATTTTTTGGATTCCTTAAAATTTTTCTTTCCCCTTCTTGGTGGTATCAAAATGGTACTATGCCTGGATATCTTATCTTCTCTCTAGGAAAATGGATATTTCCAGAAAAGATTTTCAATTCAATACTTTTTTTTTTCTCTCCACCTATACTAATCCACCTTCTTGTATTTAAGGTGAGTCATGTATCTACTCCAATGAGACTATTGTTCCAAACCATTATTGATGAAGATCCAAGTAAGATATACACTTCTTCAAGAATGAAAAAAAACTGATCTATTTTGATTTGTATTTTCTATTTCAGACTAAATTCTTTGGTTCCTCGATACTCAATCAAATCCTCTTTTTTTACAATTGAATCTACCTCTACAGTCCCATATTTAGTAATTCCTAGACTGCTTCTTCTATATATTGAATCATCGAAATAAGCAAGAATACTATTTCTATGTAAAATATCATTTATGGGTATTTCAATTGAAAAACCAAAATAGGGTATTAGTTCTTTCTCTCGGTCTTGATCATATTGTAGTGGGATGATGAATCTATTTCTTCATCTTTTCGCAAGAAATCTGAATTCTCTTGAAGAATAAAAGGATATATGAAATTCCAATGACCCTTGGATATGATTTGATCAGGTATTGAATGTTCAAGAACTTGTTTTTTTCTCTTACCAGAAGTATCCAACAATTTATGTCTTACTTGATAATTAGTTATTGAGAGATCAGAATATATTTTTCTTCGACAAAAAAAGAATGAAAATTCATTTGATTTTGATCCTTGTGGAGTGAAAAAGACATTATACTGGATCTACATAGACCTCCTGTTACTATCCATAAATGACTTGTTTTTGGTAATAAATGAACATTACCATATGGGTATTCGGGTGCATGGTAGACATGGGTACTCCAGTGCATTTCTCTCTCTAATTCAGCATAAATATGTTTTCGGACCTTCTCTTTAAAATAAAAAGTGGATGCCCTGGCATGAGTCTCGGCAAACACTTGTTCTGATTCCACATATTGACCATTTTGAACTAAAATCAAATCTTTTGGTGGAATATTCACATTATGTGTAATATCTCAACCCTCAATAGTTACATACACATCTATAGAACATAAAAAAGTAGGATGTCCATGACGGGTACATGTGGGATGAACCAAATCCTCATTAAATTTGATTTTTCCACTAGAAGGAACTTGCACATGTTCAGCAATATCGCCTATAAATACTCCACCGGTATGAAAAGTTCTTAATGTTAGTTGACTCCCTGGTTCCCCAATTGATTGACCCACAATAATACCTATAGTTTCTCCCAATTCACCAGATCGCCATGAGCGAGACTCCGACCGTAACATAATTGACAGATCCAAGATGTACTTTTACAAGTAAAAGGGGTTCGAATATATACCAGTCGTGCTCAGAAAATTATCAAGTAATTGACAAATCAAATCCCAACCTCTTGATTTCTAATGGCAATGCATCATGGACCCATATATATATCGTCTACTATTACACAACCAATTAGTGTTTGGACAAAATTTTTTTCTGTCATCCTCCCTTTTGGAGGACTCACGAAAATACTTCAGATAGTACCACAATCTGTTCTACGTACAATAATGTGTTGAACTACTTCAACAAGTCTACATGTGAGGTATCCAGCATCTGATGTTCGTACAATAGTATCTACAATGCCTTTGTGAGCTCCGTAGCAAGAAATTATATATTCCGTCAAAGAAAGTCCCTCACGTAGATTGCTTTGAATGGGTAAATCAATCATTTGTCCTTGAGGATCCGACATTAATCCTCTCATACCCATCAATTGGTGTACATGAGATACATTTCCTTGAGCTCCCAAAAGGACATTAAGTGGACTGGATTAGAAAGATCAGTCATCCAAAAATTAGGATTCATTTCTTGTCTCAAATATTCACTTGTAGCATACCATATCTCAATGGATTGACGTAATTTCTCTACCGTGTGTATGTTTGCATAATGATAGTATTTTTCCAAAAGAAAACTTTGTTATTCAGTGTCTTGTACTAACCATTCCTTAGAAGGTATTGTTAAAAGATCATCAATTCCTAATGAAATAGACATAGCAGTTGCTTGCTAAAAACCCAAAATCTTCAATTGATCTAGGATATGTGATGTATATGCCATTCCAAAATGATCTATTAATCTGCTAATAAGTTGTTACATAGCAATTCCATCTATCACTTTATTGTGAAAGACCATATCAGCCCGTTCTGTCATAAATACCCCCATATTATGCTTAACAGGATTCCACAATGGACCTGAGTCAATGATTCGAAAACTTCCTTCCCTTAATCTTAATTCACATAGAAATTCAGGAATTCTAATACCGGCAAAACTGGAGAGAACCGAATTCCCAAACACGGATATCAACTAATCTAATTTCTTAGTTTAGATAGTGTATCAGCAGGACCAAGAAAACCCTTGTACAGCTTCTTCCATTTCTCGATAAAAAGAAATATGACCAATTGTGGTTCGAATGTATATACAACAAATTTTTTTTTATACACTTCTTACGATCAGATAGTTCCTATAAATCTCTTTATAAGTACCCAAAGAATCATATTGAATTTCGATAGGAACTTCTCTTGAGCCAATGACACATTGATCTAGTCACCACTAGATCCACAAAGGACTATCTAAATCGATTTGTTTTTGCTGACAAGCTCCAAATGCATCACAGGAACTACAACAATACGTTGCTTTCATATACTTATTCTTATTATTGTTAGCTATTTTGTTTTGAGAATTTCTGCAATTATATGTATTATACCTATTTCCACAAATACCTTGATGATTCCCAATCGTTAATACATAGAGTCCAATAAGCATATCTTGAGTTGGTACAGAAATGGGATCTCCAATAGCTGGAGACAAGAGATTCATATGAGAAAACATAAGTAAACGAGCCTACGCTTGAGCTTCCAAAGATAAAGGTACATGAACAGCCATTTGATCCCCATCAAAGTCTGCATTGAAGCCTCTACAAACTAATGGGTGTAAACAAATAGCACACTCCTCCACTAAAATGGGTTGGAAGGCCTGTATACCCAATCTATGCAAGGTCGGTGCTCTATTCAACAATATAGGATGTCCCCGCATAACTTCTTGAAGTATTTCCCATACAATGGGTTCTTTTTCCTGAATTTGACTTTTAGCAATCCCTATGTTAGAAGCAAAATGTTGTTTGATTAAATCATGAGTTACAATTGTTTGGAAAAGTTCTATTACCATTTTGCGAGGTAATCAACATTGATGTAATGAAAGCGAAGGACCCACAATAATGACGGAATGCCCCGAATAATTGACCCATTTGCCAAGCAGAGTCTCACAAAATCTTCCCTCTTTGCCTTCAATTACATCAAAAAATGACTTGTAAACTTTATTATGACCATATTTCATCGACTGTCCACGGATCCCAGTATCAAGAAGTGTATCTACTACTTCTTGTACCAATTTCTCCTGACACATTACTAATTCACCTGGCATAGATCTACTTGTTGCTGATAGATCGGTAAGAGTATTGTTCTGATAGATAACTCTTCTATAGAGTTCATTAATATCCGAACTCATTATTTTCCCTCCATCTATCTGAATGATTGGTCTCAACTCGGGAGGAAGAACTGGTAATAGGTGCAAAATCATCCATTTTGGTTCTACATTTGTTCGAATAAAATGTGTCTCTAATTCCATGTGTTTAACCAAAAAAATCCTTTCTTCTTCGAATTTTTCTATCTACCCATTCATTTCCAATTCCAATTGCCTCCTCGTCTCCTAATTCCTTCCATTCTACAAATGAATTATCTATAATAATTTGCAAATCCAAATATGCTAATTGTTCTCTGATAGCACTTGCTCCCATTGTGATTTCTCAATTTCAAAATGTCTCGAAGCTTTGGGTAGTAAAAAAAAGTTGAATGTTGTATTTCTAGGATTGGATTTCATATTCAAATGAACCTCGTAACCAGAAGAAAGTTGGTTTTTTGGATATGGACCTAGCAAAAGAAAAATTGAGATAGGTTTCTATAGGATTGGATTCTCCCTTAAAAGTTGGACATGAAGGTTTCCTCTCATCCGGCTCAAGTAGTTATAACAAATAAAGAAAAAGAAAGAGGGGTGAAATTTTGTGTAATAAAACCCTACAAAGGCTAAAGGCTACTCCTTACTCAAGTTCCCAGTGAGGACTAATCTTTCATTAATTCATTCTTGTTTTGACTTTCTGAATTACTTAAATTCAATTTACAATTCATTTAAGGCAAAAAAGGAAATGTGAAATTATTGAGTAGTCTACTTCCCTTCAAATGCTGAATCCACTTAAACTTTTAAAGTTAATTCTTTGGGACTCATAATGGATTTACTTATCTATATATCATTCCATTTGATCATTTAGGTCCCTACTCACCTCGATGGTGCTTATGCCGTTAAGTCCCTTGAAGCATATATGTGATAGATAAACTTCTGTAACCATGCCATAGTTACTTGCTTGAACAAAATCTCATTCTAAAAGAAATGGAATGGCTAATTCCGTGAAAAGTTTTTTTTTCGCGACGTAAAATTAGTAATTCCATTCCTATTTATCTGTTAGGGAATCAACCATGGATCAATTCCCTTTTTTTGGAAGTATTGAATACACGCAACATTTTGAGCTTCATGTTAGTCCTTCCAAGACACATGTCAGAGCAGGGACATCCTAATTAGATTGAATGGGATGATAGTTTCTCCATTTGAATCTGCAAAATGCAAATTTTGATCAAATCATACATCACAATATACTAGGCCTTCTAATTCCTTAAGGGATTTATCTAAAAGATTTGCAATATAACTAGAAAGATGTTTCAAATACCACACATGAGTCACTAGAAATGCGAGTTTGATGTATCCCATTTGATATCTTCATATCCAAGAATCAACAAACTCCACCCCACATTGTTCACAGAACTTCGGGTCTTCTTTTTCAGCCCTGATCGCTCGATAATTTCCACAAGCACAAATTCCACTTTTTATAGGTCCAAAGATTCTTTCATAAAACAATCCATATTTTTCTTGTTTATTGGTTTTGTAATGAAAAGTATAGGGTTTTGTCACCTCCCAAACCATCTCTCCATTAGGTAGGATTTTGTTGGCCCAAGCCTTTATTTGTTGGGGAGAAACTAGTCCAATTCAAAGTTGTTGATGTTTATACTGGTCGATCATAGAATAGAAATTCGGATTCATTCAGATCAAGCATCCTTCCTATTAATCTAGAAGTTTTTCTTAGATACAAGGAAATGATTCAGTTCTAGAGCCAAAGATCATAATTCTTGAATGAGCAATTGAAAAGATTCTGGAGCATCCTCAGGGTTAGGTATTGTTCCTCCAATAATTGTAGTACCAAGTACCTCTTGACGAGCTCTGATATGATCAGATTTATAAGTAAGCATCTCTTGTAAATATGAGCAACACCAAATCCCTCTAGAGCCCAAAATTCCATTTCTCCTACTCGTTGTCCCCCTTGCTTGGCCCTTCCTCTAAGGGGTTATTGTGTAACAAGTGCGTCATGTACGCTGGAATGTCCATGGATTTTATCATCAACTTGATGGATTGATTTTAGAATATAGGGTTTCCCTATTAGAACAGGTTGTTCAAAAGGATCTCCTATTCTTCCATCAAATATTCTACTTTTTCCGGGTCACTCGGGTTCAAATACCCATGGATTTTTTGTTTGCTTACTAGCTGAATATAATTCAGAAAAGACTAGTTTTCTCAAAGCCTCTTGCTCATATCTCTCATCAAAAGGCGCTATTCTATAATGTCTCTTTAGGTGGTCCCCCGCTAACCTGAGCGAACATTCAAATATCTGTCCAACATTCATTCATGAAGGTACTCCTAATTGGTTGAAAGCCATATCAATGGGTGTTCCATCTTGCAAATAGGGCATATATTGTCTAGGCAAAATTTTGGAAATGATAGCTTTATTCCCATGCCTTCCAGCTAACTTTATCACCTACTTTGATTTCACATTTCTATAAAATAGATATACGAATCATCTCTGGACTATAACTGGAAGTACCCTTTTTTTGAATCCATCTCACATCAATAAGTCGACCCCTTCCACCTATAGGTAGTTTTAGAGAAGTTTCTTTTGTAGTGGATACCTGAATGCCAAGTATGGCTCATAATAATCTATCTTCGGGGGCATACGATGATTTCACTGCCTGAGGCATTAATTTACCTACTCAAATATCACCTGTTTCTATCCACGATCCAAGCATCACAATTCCATTTCTGTCTAAATTGCGAAGTAAATGAGCCTCTAAATGTGGTATTTCCTTAGTGATTCTGTCAGGGCCTTGACTTGTCACATGAGTCTGAATTTCATATTTATGAATGTAAAAAGAAGTATAAATATCTTCATATACCAGAAGTTCACTAATTAGTACTGTATCTTCAAAATTATAGCCTTCACATGGCATATGAGCTACTAATACATTTTTTCCTAAAGAGAGTTCCCCACCAACTTTAGCCGCACCGTCCACTAAAATTTATCCCTTTTTAATGCATTTACCCATGAAAACCTGAGGTTTTTGATGCATACAAGTATTTTTGTTAGAACATTGATACATAACTAATGGAATGCTTATAGTGTCCCCATTACTTGAGAAAATGATCTTGTGGGTATCAGTATAACCAATCTTTCCCTCCCATTCAGCTATAGATGAAAACCCTAGAATCTAGAGCTGTTTGGCCTTCCAGTCCAGTTCCAACAATGCACTTTTCAGATCGAGAAAGTGAACTGCTTGATGTTGCATATTAGAACTCATTAAAGTTTGATTTGCATCATTATGCTCAATAAAAGGAATGAGAGAAGCTCCAATAGAAAAATATTGGAAGGGAAAAATGCTTCTAAGATGAATCTGTTCCCATGAGATGGTCAGAAATTCTTGACGATATTGGGCTAGAACAACTTGTTCTTCTTGAATACCCTAGTTCAAGGCTAAATAATTTCCTACTGCTACCATATAATATTCATCTCTACTTGACAATAAATAAATCATCTATGCATTTTTTTATCTCTCAAATATTTCATAACAAGGACTCTCTATAGATCCCCAATGACCAATCCTCACATGAATAGCTAAGGATCCAATAAGTCCAACATTGATTCCTTTGGACGTATCAATTGGACAAATATGTCCATAGTGACTAGGATGAATATCCCTTATCCGAAAATTAGTAGTTCACCCTGTCAACCACCCAAGGCCTAAAAAACTCAACCTCCACCCATGAACAATTTGGGTCAATGGATTAATCCGATCCAAAACTTGAGATAAAGGGTGTAAGCCGAAAAATGATTCATAAGTGGTTGTTAATGAAGTTTAAGTTACCAAATTTTGGGGAGTCAGTATCAATTTATGCCTAATTGATCCACATATAGTTCCTCGAACTGCATTTTCTAAATGAACAAGAGCCAATCCAAATTGATCCTGTAACAGATCCGCTATAAAATGAATACATTTATTTTTCAAGTGATTCATATCATCAAGCATACCCATTCCAAATTTCATTTGGATCAAATGATCCACAGCAACCAAGATATCTCGTGGTAACAAAAATGTATTGTTCTGAGGTATATCAAGATTCGGTTTTCGGTTCATATTTCATCGACCAATCCTTCCTAATTCACATCTTTGTTGAAAAAATTTCTTCTATAATTCCTTACATAAGGACTCCAAAAATATCAGATCCCCACCTACACAAGCAAATTGTTAGTAAGACCCTAAAATAGCACTTTCTTTTGACCCAATCTTTTTTTCCTTATCATTCAGAAAAGACAAGAAAATTTCAAGGTAATAAATATTATCTAGAATTTCTCTTAGATTCGAACCAATAGCCAATGATAGAACTAGAATAGATTTTTTTGTTTCCTACTCACACGGGCCCATAGCCTCACTTTCCTATCAATTTTGTCCCCAGTCTGATATTATAGTACTAGTATAAATAGAAATTCAGTTATGGTCTAATTCTGAATGATAATAAACACCGGGACTTTGCAATATTTGATTGCTCACAATTCTATATATTCCATTTACTATAGAGGTTCCCAACGAATTCATTAAAGGAATTGTTCCAATAAAAATGGTTTGTTCTTGTATAGCTCTACTGGCTTTCCAAATTAATCCCACGGGTACATATAATTTAGAAGAATACGTGAGTGATTCATGCACAACATTTCTTTCTTTTATCAAGGCTTCTACTTATTGATATGTTTCCACAAACAATTGAAATTCGATTTCTTGATCTCTATCTTCAATTTTAGGAAACTTATGAAGTTCTTCCATCAAGCCTTGATTAATGAACCTACAAAATCCTTCAAATTGGATCTGATTAAATCCAGGCATTGTACACATTTCCCCATTTTAATCCCGGAGCATTTTAATCTTAAATTTCCTATTTATCAAAAAATCCCCCACTCTTCATCGAACTATACGAATCCATCTAGCAATAATGGAATGCATATTATGTTTACTAAATCACATAAAATGTTAGGCAACCCCCTTACATGTCTTTTATTCATACATATCAAGTGAGAGGAGACGAAGGAATGAAGAATATTTTCGATAGGTACAAATAGAAATGAGTTGATAAAATATTCTTACAAAAAAACCCAGCCACTTACCTTACAGACACTTATAGAGTCTTGTATAGAATATCAAAATGGATCTCTACCTATTATGTATGATATTATGATCAAATTGGGTAGCAAAAAATAAATGGATTCAGAATTTAAATTAAATTTAAATCCACTTCCACTTTTTATGATTATGAATGCGATAAAGATAGAATAATTGGTTAATGTTCAAAAAGAATTTACGGATTCTTTTTTTTATAGTAAAATGTATAGAATATAGTTGAGGAATAGAATAGTATTTAGTAGGTGTATGGTGATCCAATATAGTTATCTAGCAATCTTCATATTGTATCCTTTTATTGTAGTTTTATTTTGGCAACCTAAATATGGAGCAGGTCACACTATATCATAATTCCTATTTTTTATTCAATATATCCAATGAAAAAGCACAACGGTTTTCTACTTTCTACTTTTCTATAGGAATATGTGCATAAGAGGAAGACCCACTAAATACAATCAATATTTGTGTAATAATTTCTATTCTAGGGTTTACATAGACACAAATATATTGTTATAATGGAAATGGAAAATGATCTATTATTCAAAATAATTTAATTTATACTGATTAGTCGTAAATTGATTTATGACATTTTGCTTTTTGTAAGCCATTTTCGTATGCCATTAAGGGAACACAGTTTATCCTAAAATTTGAAGTCTGTGAACATAAATTTATTTTTCTCTTTTCTTTTCTATTGAAAAAAAAGAGAAAGGAAATTTTTTTTAAGCATGATGTATGTTTTAAGATACAATCAATTGAAGAGAATAATCTAAATGGGATTCAATAAAAAAAGGTATAGGGATGGATTACTTTAGGGATATAATGGGATTCAAGATCCAAATATAAAATATGAAAAGGAGGTTCTCAGTAATTTCATAATTTCCAAAAGAATTGTTAATAATAGAATATGGATAATACTTTTATCCATTTTTGATCAGATTTGGCGGCATGACCAAGTGGTAAAGCGGGGGACTACAAATTCTTTATCCCCAGTTCAAATCTAGTTGTCGCCTAATCAACTCAACAAAAGACTTGAGATTTCATATCCTATTGATTGTTCGATGAATTCTTGACCCACAAAAGTAGGGACAAAGGGCTGGGCCCGTTGATACTAGGGATACTGGATTTTTAGGATATGTAGGTAAATTCTATATCTATAAAAGACTATCAATTTTTTCGGTGGTTTTGTACATGTCCCAAACCAATATCAATAGAGATGAAACAACTTCTGCCCTTTTTCTGCTAAATAAAATAGAATCAAACAAATAAATAGTGAGAGTCAATTTGGGGATTTAGAACTATTAAGGTAATAGGTTAGAAATCCTATAAACTAAAGGACTCCCCATTTTTTTCTTCTAGGATTGAAGAAAGTATTATATGAAAGACTATCCAAAACTTCATAATTATCTTACACTACCTTAATATAGGTAGTTTTTATTGACTCTATCTCGAAGTAGATTAGATAGGCTATAATCTAATGGAAAATCAATTTAGGAGTTGTGGAAAGGACCAAAAATACTTTATATCGAGACTCACTAGAAGTTCTGAGTGCTCAGATATTCAAACAAGGTGGCTATGTAACCTTTTATTTTATTCTTTAGAGGTAGCCTTAAGTCAGAATCCTTATCCTTTTTTGTTTTGACTATGCACCATTAATTTTACTATAATTATTGATCAATAAAATAATTCCTTCATAGAGATAGGAGGTATAATTTGACATGGATATATTAAGTCTCGCTTGCATTGCTTTAATGGTTGTCTTTTCATTTTCCCTTTCACTTGTAGTATGGGGAAGGAGTGGGCTCAAGGGTATAATTGATTACTCCGTTTGGTAATCAAATTATATTAATTCTTTACTTTAATTGATTGTTTTCCAAAACCTTAACTCTTTCAAAATTATACTGAATTATAGTAAAAAAATATAATAATGAATAATAATCATTCAATCAAAGAATGAATGATTACCATAGTTGTATTTCAAGATTCAAATCTACACATAATAGGAAATTTTTTTCCAACAAAATTCTTCCTAAATATTCTATTTTGATGCACCAATTCTTAGTTCTTAAATAATAATGGATATTAAATGAGAAAAAGCAATTCCTATTGCTTTTCCTTATTTTTTTTCCTCCTTTCTTTCTTTTTTTTACTATTCTAAGAAAAAGTTATACTACTATTATGACGATATATACTTGCTACTGGAAACAACTAGAGATTCGATTATCAAACGAGGTAGTACATAAGAAAATAGGAGTTTCCTTGCGTTCTACTCCTTTTCCAACCCTGAAGAAGTTAGTTACCATAGAACTCCATGGATTATTAGTTAATAGTTCAATCGATGACATCTTGTCTTGAGATGGGAATCCAAAAAATATTTCTTTTCCTTCATTTCATTTTTTTATAGTATATAGTCATACTAATCTTGATTCTTTCGAATGAAAATAAACCTAGGAATTAGAAGAGTTGAGTTAGGCTTCCATTATTTTGTTTGGATTAATCAAAATTTATACAAATTGATCTATTGAAGAAAACAAAATAAAATAGAAAAGGCTATTCAAATTTATAGATGTACGTCTAATATATGAGATATATATTATCCTATGATCTATATAAATTAGGATCTATATAAAGCCTATATCTGTATACAATACAACTTTAACTAGAAATACTATACAAACAACTATAGAATAGAAGATAGTATGGTAGAAAGAACTAGAATATTATTCTACTTCTTTCTACCATACTATCTCACATATTATCTCAGATACTTCTGATTCCACCCCTAATCATTTAAGACATGGACTTTGAATCCCTTTCTTTCAATTCTTTAATCTTTGATAAGAACTAATAATTCAACTTTCAGTCAAATTAATCATTTTGACTAACTATTTTTACGTAGTTGATAAGTAAAAAAGTAGTAGGAACTAGAATAAATAGTGTAATAGCAATAAATGCAAGAATATTGACTTCCATAATCTCATTATTTTTTGTTTCACAATAACACAAGATCTAATCACATAGAAATGAGAAATTGTAATTCCTATAAATTCACTAGGATGAATTGAATCTTGATGATAATGAATCGGATCAATATTATGAATAATAATATTTGATGTATCAAATTGATTCATTATCAAGAATTGAATAGTATAACATAACACAGGAAAATTTTTATCCATAAAAAATAAAAAATGGGATTTCTGATCCAATAAGGAAATCCTGTTGAATTTTTTTTATGTATGTATGCCAACTTTAATCCAAAATCCAAAAGGAAGATACTCAAAAAAATAAAAGACTGAAGAAGATCCTTTTATTTATTTTTTGAGTAAATTTGTTGGAATATTAAACTTTTATAGTAAACTTTAACTCACCCTTTTCCATCTCACTTATTCTTTGGGATATGTGTATAACCCATAGAATAGCAGTCATATGGTATTTTATATTTCATATGGTAATTTTATGTAAAAATGTAAAAAAGACGGCAGGTGGTAGGTTATAGAAAAAAATATAAGACAAAAATTCAATGGGAAATTGGAATGAGAATGAAATAGATTGTTTCCAATTAGTAATTGAGAAAACACAAAGAAAGTCGGAGCTAAGCTAAAAAAAGTGTGATTTAACTCGAAAAATACTCTGCCGAGATAATTATGGTAAGTACATTCTCTATCGAACAATAAATCAATATAATTTGTGTATTTACACTCCTACTATACTAAAAGCATCGGCATTCTATTATATTTCATTGATCAATAATAATAAAGAAAGAAAGTCAAACATGTATCTCTTACCATACTTAATTTAATATTAATATTACCACTTGTACCTACTCATGTCTCTCCCCAATCAATCGGTACTAGGGGAAGAAATGGAAATTTCCATATTTATCTGATGATAAAAAAACAAAAGAAATAAAGATCAGAGGAAATTATATTTTGATGCCTATCTCCTTTTTATTTTCACATAAAATAGAGCGATAATGGTCCTAGTTCAGGACTGACGGGGATCGAACCCGCAGCTTCTACCTTGATAGGGCGATGCTTTGACTGATTGAACTACAATCTCGATGAGGTCTATGATACATATTCTTAATGCTTAAGGATCATCAATCTAGATTGTTAGGAAGATCAAAATGGATGAGAAAACCATATGGATAGAGCAAAAAAAATGGACTCTTTCTCTTTATTTCTACATATTGGTCTACGTATTGGACACTTCTGAAGGTTATATCATACTCGTGGGATGATTAATTTTGGGCCGAGCTGGATTTGAACTAGTGTAGACATATCATCAATGAATTTACAGTCCATCCCCATTAATCGCTCGGGCATTGACCCAGGAAGAATTAATTATAGGCTTATTGATAATCTAATCCATGATCAACTTCCTTTTGTAGTACCATACCCCTAGGGGAAGTCGAATCCTCGCTGCCTCCTTGAAAGAGAGATGTCCTAAACCACTAGACGATAGGGGCATATCGGCCTGATCACCATCATACTATCATGATAGTACGAACGGTTTTTTGGAATTGTCAATTAATCTAATGTAATGATTAGATCCGAATCCAAAGAGTCTTTCTTATTTTTAGGATGATACTATAGTAAGAGTCAGAATTTTCTTTTTTATATTCAAAAATTTTGGTTCAGGGTATGAATCAAATTCCATCATCACATGATTCAATAAGAATATCTTGCATTTTTTTATGTTGATGTCAGATTGGTACACGTATCGATCAAGTCAATCTTGTGTTGATTGATTACAAGTGATATTGGTCTTCAAACAATTCACTACATTTATTTTATTTATTTAAATAAAATTCTATTAAATAATAGTATTAATAATATTAAATATTAATACCCAATTACCAATTTGTACTAGGAAACTCCCATTTTTTGTTTTTGAATGAGTATCTATATATTTATATATATAGATATATGCAGTAAACTCATAATTGAAGATGGCTAATTCATGAATTAAAAAAGAATTGGCCCTTTTAACTCAGTGGTAGAGTAACGCCATGGTAAGGCATGAGTCATCGGTTCAAATCCGATAAAGGGCTTTTTCCACTAAACTCAAGCTTAATCTTTAATCTTCAATTTTCCGCAGAGAATAGAAGTTGACACCTCTAAAAAAAAGTAAAAGGGTAACTACCATATTATTATAATCAATTATTATTATTAAAAGCTATAGTTACAAAGTTGAACAATTAGTAATTAATAATTGTACTGAGTATACCCTGTAATAACATAGTAGTCCTCTTCATGTCTCATTATTCAAATTATCTTGGGACATAAAAATTATTCTAGATATCCAATCCTGATTATTAATCAAAAAATCAAAGCATTCCTAATTGTTCCTATCAAACCCACCATAGAATTTTGAATCAAAAAAAGTAAGTGAACCTGACCCATTGAATCATGACTATATTAGCTATTCTGATATTTAAATTTGATATACATTAAATTGTAGAAGCAGATTTTATTTATTTCTTTTTCCTTGGACCACGCAAAAATTTGTTAAAATTTTTCCGATTTTATCTTTTTGTTACTGGATGCTCTTCCATAGGAAAAATCATTATTCTTTTTCAGTATAGATAAATATTTTAAAAATCTCTTTTGTAATATTTTTATTTGATCCCAGAATTATCTATTCTATTTTTTTTATTGCAAAAATGCAATAGCGAACAAATGTAAGAAGAGAAAAGGGCTTTCATTTCCAGTCTACTATTATTTAATATTAATATTAAATTTAGGGGCAATGAAAAAATAAGGAAGTTTCTTTATTTTTTCCCCTTACTTAAAAGGTATACTCAGTGGTATGAGTCATAGGACTATTCGATGTTCAAATTCGTATTCTTATTAACTTATTTTATAAAGTTAAGAATCGGATAAGAATGGAAATAGTAAGGTCTAATTGAATCGAACTCGTGAATTTACGTAGGTTGCTATGTGTTCCAATAGAAAAGAAGAATTCGTATCTTCAAAACCTATCATAAAAGGCATTGAACAAGGAATTGCCCATAGACAATCGAATTGTTGTATGACCCAAAAATGATATGAGGTGTTCGAAAATGGTTGAAGTAATTGAATAAGAGGGTCACTATGACTATAACCCTTGGTAGATTTACCAAAGAAGAAAAGGATTTATTGATATTATGAATAATTAGTTACGGAGGAACCATTTCATTTTTGTAGGTTGATCCGGTCTATTACTCTTTCCTTGTGCTTATTTTGCTTTAGGAGGTTGGTTTACAGGTACAAATTTTGTAACTTTGTAGTATACCCATGGATTGGCCAGTTCCTATTTGGAAGGTTGTAATTTCTTAATCGCTATAATTTCTACTCCTGTGAATAGTTTAGCACACTCTTTGTTGCTACTATGGGGTCCTGAGGCACAAGGAGATTTTACTCGTTGGTGTCAATTAGGCAGCCTATGGACTTTTGTTGCTCTCCATGGTGTTTATGGACTAATAGGTTTCATGTTACGTCAATTTGAACTTGCTCAATCTATTCAATTGTGACCTTATAATGCAATCACATTCTCTGCTCGAATTGCTATTTTTGTTTTTGTATTCCTAATTTATCCACTGGGTCAATCTGGTTGGTTCTTTGTGCCCAGTTTTGGCGTAGCAGCTATATTTTAATTCATCCTCTTTTTCCAAGGGTTTCATAATTGGACATTGAACCCATTTCATATGATAGGAGTTGCCATAGTATTAGGTGCCACTTTGCTATGCGCTATTCATGGTGCTACCGTAGAAAATACTTTGTTCGAAGATGGCGACGGTGCAAATACATTCCATGCTTTTAACCCAATTCAAGCTGAAGAGACTTATTCAATGGTGATTGCTAACTGTTTTTGGTCCCAAATCTTTGGGGTTGCTTTTTCCAATAAACATTGGTTACATTTCTTTATGTTATTTGTACCAGTAACCAGTTTATGGATGAGTGCTCTTGGGGTAGTCAGTCTGGCTCTGTACCTACGTGCCTATGATTTCATTTCCCAAGAAATCTATGCAGCAGAAGATCCTGAATTTGAGACTTTCTACACCAAAAATATTCTCCTAATGAAGGTATTCATGCTTGTCTGAACCTTTCCTTGTTATTTTCGTTAGGTTCAAGTCTGACAGGAATAATATTCTATGACTAACAACTTATTTTTTTTCAAACTGATCGATTTACTATCTATTATTTGATTTACTAATCCTTTATATTGGAATAAGTCAATAGTCAAATGTTTTGGCAATTCTTCATTGGGGGGTGATTCCATAGAATTTTGAATCAGAGCTTTCTATCTTTGTTTATTCTTCATAGTAAAAATATCTCTGGGCTTGCAACGATAACTTGGTATATCCACTATATGATTATTAACTAAACTATGTCTATGATTAACTAATTGCCTGGCTCTAGGAATAGTCGAAGCCATACCCAATCGAAAAAGGATGTTTTCCAAATGCATTCAAGTAGTTGTAATAAAACTTGACCTTTTGACACTTTGGTTTTTCCAATGACATGTACATATCTAAGTAATTGTTGTTCTGTCAAACCATAATGAAAATGCAATTTCTGTTTTTCTTCTAGATGAATACAATATTATGATCTTTTCCTAGAATATGATTGGTTTTTAAGATCACTTCCAGATCTTGGCTTTTTACTAGTTAGTCCTAGTAAAGCCCCCAGACGACATATTTTTTTGAAATGTGGTCCTCGGTAATGAGACATAAAAAAAAGACTCCTTTTTTCATTTTATTGATATTTCATTTCTTCATATTACATTACAGAATAAATCAAAATTAAGACTAAACTAAATGAGAAAAAACGTAAAGCTAAAATGGATTTATTGAAGTACTACAGACAACTATTGACATACTACAAATCAAATAAAGTAGAATGGAATAAATTATATCAATATATAGATTTTTTGTATATATAGGAAATAATGTATATGCTAAAAAATTTAGACTCTGTCTTCGGATTTGTTCTATACAAATCTAATTCCTCCATTTTGTATTTTTGGATTTCTAGTTACAAGTTATCACCACATAATAGATCTGATTGGCGACCCAACATTTGGGGGAATGGAGAAGGGGGATTGTCAATCATGGAAAAAAACAGATAGAGAACAAGTCGGCTATCGGAGTCAAACTGATGACCATCGCATTACAAATGCGATCCTCTAACCTTTGAGCTAAGCGGGCTCGCATAACAGAAATGTATAGGAATTCTATAAAGTACCTGATCTTAGTTAGCTATTAATAAATTCATAATTGAATACTAAAATACTCAAATTCATTTAGAATTTTAATTTAGTAAATTAACTTTAACTATCTAATAACTATCACTATAATATAAGTATTTAATAAGTATTTATAAGTATAATTTGATTTAGTATTATATTATGAATTTTTTTCATTTAGTATTATATTATTAAATAAATTATTAAATAATTAAATATTCAAAATAATTTAATATATATTTTATATGATTAAAATAAAATATCATGACATGATATTATCAAACTTGAAATTTTGACTAGAAAAAAATGGAATTATTTTTTAGAGCAGTTATAGCAAACTATATTAATTATATTAACTACTCGATCAGTTCTCAGATCAGAAAAGAATAAGAAAAGGAGAATAAAGATACAAGAATGAGGTATTCTTTTGGTTTCATTTAGAAACGTAGGAGATAAGAAAGAATGAATATCGACCATTCCAGTATTGCAAATTGTGCCGTAAAAATGAAAGAGGGGGGAAGCATATATCTGGGATATATGTATCCATATTGAATTGTAGATATATCAATAATAGAATTAGTTCTGATTGAAACAAATATAGTTTATCCAATAAAGATGAAATAATAGAGGGTGGTGAAAAATAAAATAGCAGTATACACTTTTCCAATACAATATAAGAATCATTATCTAATGAATTCAACGGTTTCAAGATAAATCAAAGAAGTAGAAAGGGGGATATGGCGAAATTGGTAGATGCTACGGACTTGATTGAATTGAGCCTTGGTATGGAAACCTACTAAGTGCTAACTTCCAAATTCAGAGAAACCCTGGAATTAAAAATGGGCAATCCTGAGCCAAATCTTTATTTGAGATTTGAAAAGGTTTGGTTTATCAAAAAAACTAGAATCAAAAATCAAAAAAGGATAGGTGCAGAGACTCAATGGAAGCTATTCTAACGAATGGAATTGATTACGTTATGTTACTAGTTGGAATCCCTCCATCAAAATTATGAAAAGGGGAACTCTATATACCCAATACGTACGTACACATACTGACATATCAAATGATTAATCATGACCTGATTCCATTATATATATATATGATATATATGTATATGACATTATATATGAAATGAATATATATGATATGAAAAAAATGCAAAGTCAATTAGGAATCTATTCCAACCAAAGTTGGAAGTTGAAGGAAGAATCGAATATTTAATGATCAAATCATTGATTCCAGAGTTTGATAGATCTTTTGAAAAATGAATTAATTGGATGAGAATAAAGAGAGAGTACCATTCTACATGTTCAATATGACAACAATGAAATTTATAGTAAGAAGAAAATCCGTCGACTTAAGAAATCGTGAGGGTTCAAGTCCCTCTATCCCCAAAAATCCCATTTTACTTCTTTTTTGTTTCATCAAGGATTCAAATAAATAAATAAACTTTTGGAAGATCTAAAAAATTCAGGGACTAGGTAAGATTTAAAAATATTTTTTGGTTATTGACATAGATACAAATACTCTACTGTAGTAGAATGATGCACAAAAAATGGTCAAGATAGCTCAGTTGGTAGAGCAGAGGACTGAAAATCCTCGTGTCACCAGTTCAAGTCTGGTTCCTAACATCCCAATACTATATCACATGATATTTATACAAATTCTCACTTAAAAGGCAAATATATATCTAAAATAAATAAGTTGGCTAAAAAGTTTCAAAAATCTACAAGGGTTGAAGGATAGCAATAGACAAGATGCATTTCAGACACAAACAAATAAAATTCAATCCCTTTTCAATTTTTTCATATTTCTATTCTATTTCTTCACTCCTACTTACGTTACTTTACTAAGTGATGTGTGTGGTACAAGGTTTATGGTGCAGAACTTTTTTGATTAATCTTATTTATAGTTTCTACTCATATGAGATATCTTACAAATGAAATTATGAGATATCTTACAAAAAGCATTTTTTTTATTTTAGCCCTTCCATAATATGAATTGGAGTCCGGTTACTCTGTTTCATATAGAACATAACGCAAAAATATTCTTAATTTGACTTAAATGAAGTCTAGAGTCGTGTCATAGAAGTGAACATAAGTTTCTTATCATTCAATGAGCATCTTGTATTTCATAGAAATTGGGGGTAATATAGTCCTTATGTAGGGGCCAGCCTATCCATCTTTTTGGCATCAAGATACGTTTAAGACGTGGATGATTATCATAAGAGATTCCTAACATATCATAGGATTCCCGCTCTTGAAAATCCACACTTTTCCAAATCCAGAAAACAGACGAGATTCTAGGATTATTCCTAGATACAAATACTTTTATGCATACCTCTTTTGCTTTATCTATACCATATTCTATTCTCGTAAGATGATATACACTAGCTAAAAATCTTCCTGGTGCTACATCATAGGCACACTGGGAACATAAATAATTGTAACCATATATATATGAAATAATAGCAATGGAATCCCAATCCTCTGTTTTTATTTGTAAAGTCTCTATTCCTTGATAGTCGAAGCCCAAGGATCTATGAACAAGCTCATGCTTGACTAGCCAATCAGATAAATGTCCTACATCTTCTTGATTTCTCCCACATTTATTTGTGCTTGTACAAGTATTTCTCAATTTAGAATGAAAATTTTGAAAGATTGACTTGCTCTCTCATTCTGCACAAGAAAAACCTACCTAATTCGCTAATTCCTAGGAAGATACTGAATTTTGAGATTTGCAAAATCTTTTAGAAGGTATTTTTGAAGTATATGATGATTGATAGAACAATCCTTAATCATAATTTCCAGAATGAGTACTGTGTCGACAATAAAACTCGTGATTAGTAGTAAAACATCGATTTTCCCATTGAGACATAGTTCTATCTTCAGGGAGTTCTCGAGATATCTTCTTACGAAGTTTTGTTATAGCATCTATAACTATCTCTGGTTTAGGGGGGCAGCCCGGCAAGTAGACATCCAAAGGAATTAGCTTATCGACTCCCTGAATAGTAGTACTATAAGAATCAGTACTGAACATTCCTCTTGTAATATAATAGGCTCCCATAGCAATAACATATTTTGGTTTAGGCATTTGCTCATATAATCTCACTAAAGAAGGAGCCATTTTCATTGTTACTGTGCTGGCTATTAAAATTAGGTCTGCTTTGCGTAGGACTTGATCTTGGTACCAATCCATAACGATCAAAATCGAATCATGAGCCTATTAATGAAGCAAATTCAATGAAACAACAACTAGTACCATAGAGAAGTGGCCATAAACTGGAGAGTGTTGACCAATTCGAAAGATCATTCGATGTAGTTGAAATAATTGAATTGTGGGTCGTTTGGTCAAGTAACGGAAACTCAATCAAATTCATAACTGTCTTAATTGTAATCTTTTTTTTATTTTGATTGTCTAAATATTTAGCTAAAACCATTCTAATGTTCCTTTTTGCCATGCATAAACTAACCCGACAATTGGGATAAATGTGAAAATGAAAGCTTCTATAAATACTAATACACCCAATACATTGAAACTCATTGCCCATGGATAAAGAAAGACCATTTCAACATCAAAAACAACAAAAACTAGAGCAAACATGTAATAGTGGATTCAGAATTGTAACCAAGCATCTCCCATAGGTTATATACCCGATTCATAACTAGAAAACTTCTCTGGTCCTTTATTATTCAGGGTTAAAACTCTGGAAATTAGAAATTCCAAGATAGGAATAATGCTTGATATTATCAGAAATGCCCAGAAAATTTCATATTCATGAAGCAAAAACATAAATGTACTCCTATTAATTTGGAATATGTTGAATTATTCGATTCCAGATTGGGATCATCAATTCATATATAGAATTTTTTAGCTGAAACAAGAATTGATTTTGATCGAATAAAACTACATATCTTAGAGTTTGTTTGTTGTACGGTAGGCATGTCTTGTTTAAAGATTCATCCAACAGAGTATTGCTTAGCATTTCTAATGAAATAGTAAACACTAATAAATAGAACTATAATATTATTTATTATTATCAATAAATATATAGAACCACATATTATTGAACGATTTGACAAATTAAATCCCCAATCCAACTCGTCGCATAGAATATAGTTGAAGAGAGCCTGATATGTTTAGGGTCGATTCATTATCTCTGAAATAATCAATTCAATGGAGGTTTTGACAAAAAGCAATTAGTTAAGGGACTTCCACAAATGCAAGACTAAGAATAGGTCTCAATCCATGCGACTTGGGATTAAATTTGGTTGGGTTGGGTTAGAGTTTCTAGACAGGATCGATCATGTCATGATTTTCACTTCATAAATTGACTAGGATTGAGTATACCAGAAAATCAAATGTATCACTAACTCTTTGATCATGGATAGGAAAAGAAAGTGATCCACAAGGATTAATAAAAATAAATAAGTATGGGTGTCTTAGGTTATGCCAGATTTGACAAATACCAATAGGATCTATTAGAGTGGATTATTTTTTTCTTGTCCCTATACATATGTAATTATGTAATACTTTCATTTCTATAGATCGACTTATCAGTCAGTATGTCCATAAATAAAATAAGGAGATGAAAACTATTATAAACTCAAATAGAATATCTATACAAAAATACAATCTATTAGGGCTATACGGATTCATACCATAGACCTTCTCGGTAAAACAGATCAACTTATTCTTATATTATCAAAATTATTAGAACTATTTCAAAGACCCAACGTGCATTTTGTTGCATTGGCCTCTTTTATCAATTGATGTAAAGATCATAAGATGGCTCCGTGTGCTCTGATTTATATTCATTATTTGAATTCTGATTTAGGAGCAATACCAAAATCTCTCAAAGAAGGATTACTTTGACTTAGGTCTACCTCTGGCCTAGATCAACCTAAGTTAAATGGAGTTTCTATCGCTCCTTTGCAAGAGTCAAATATGAGACTTCATACACCTTAAAGTTCATAGGATGAAAAGAGATGATTTTGAGGTCCTTATACTCATTATGCCTAGCATTGAATGTGGATTGGGTATTTACCCTACCAATTATCAAATCAATGGTAGGCTTTATATTTGGCACTTAAATTTGGACTAAATCTAAATCAGACTGAATCAAACCAAATAAAATATATGTCAGGCTATTATTCTCTTGTTCCTCAAATCTATGGAGTAAGACATCCATTTTTCATCTCAATAAGATCAATTACGTTCATTGTATAATTGGCTTCTTTTGAAAAGCATTGGCGCATGTGTAAATGAGGTGCTCTACCTAACTGAGCTATAGCCCTTGCCCTTGTCATAGATATCTTAACATATGGATAATTTCTTGTCAAGATGGACAGTCCACGATCCCACATTGTATGATAGCTTTTTCGATTGGTTTACTATTTTAACAAATTTGAATTGCTTAGAAATACTATTCTATCTATAATCCTCAGAGTGATGGGTCAGTGGTTAGAGTATTGCTTCCATATGGCGGGAGTCATTGGTTCAAATCCAATAGTAGGTAGAACTTATTAAATACCAGAGTGGAGTAAATGGTATCTAAAGTCAATGGTATCTAATAAGTTTTTCAACCCATCTTTTTTTTTTGGTTTCATTGTATTAGATTAGACTTGATTGTGTTCAATTGGTGGAATCAAAATGTAATAATTCTTTTGAAGATTTTGATGTATTTTGTTGACTAGGAGGAAATAACATTGATAGCCTCTACTCCTGTCCTAGCTCATTTGAGAGCTAGATTCGCCTCAATTGCTTGTCTTTTACCCTCAGCTCCACTCAAGTTAGCTTCAGCTATTTCAAGAGCTTGTTGAGCTTCTTGCAGATCAATGTCAGTACTCATCTTCACATCATTTCCTAAAATGGTGATCTCATTATTACCTATTCTAGAGAAACCACCCATCAGAGCCACCATTAACCATTGGTCATTGAGGCATATTCTAAAAAGACCTATATCCACAGCCGTGGCAATAGAAGCGTGGTTTGGTAATTCACCAATTTTCCCACTATTAGTAGATGAAATTATTTCTTTTACTTCTGAATCCAAAATAATTCGATTAGGAGTCAGTACACAAAGATTTAAGGTCATTTCTTGCTCTCCACTTCTAAGTTTATAGCTTTCATGGTAGCTTCATCGATGTTACCCACCAAATTAAAGGCCTATTTGGGAAGACAGTCTAATTCTCTGGAAAGGATGAGTTGAAACCCCCTAATTATTTCTGTGAGACCAACATATTTACCCAGAGAACTAGTAAATACTTTTGTCACAAAGAAGTGTTGTAATAAGAAATGCTCAATTTTTCACGCCCTTGCTACAGTTAACTGATCCTCTTCGAATAATTCATCCAACCACAGGATAGCTATAATATCCTGAAGTTCTTTGTAACATTGTGAAGTTTGCTTAACTTTTTGTGCAGTTTCATAATGTTCCTTGCCAACAATTCGAGGCTGTAACATAGTTGACATTGAATCTAAAGGATCTACTACTGGATAAATACCCTTGGTAGCTAATCCTCTTGATAGTACAGTAGTAGCATCTAAATGTGCAAATGTCATGGTAGGAGCCAGGTTTGTCAAATCATCCGCAGGTACATAAACTGCTTGAATCAAAGTTATAGATCCCTCTTTAGTAGAAGTAATTCTTTCTTGCAAAGAACCCTTTTCTGTACTAAGGATGGGTTGATAACCCACTGCAGAAGTCATTCTACCCAATAAGGCAGATACTTCTGACCCTCCTTGGATGAAATGAAAGATATTGTCAATGAATAGAAGCATGTCTTGTTCATTAACATCCCAAAAATATTCCACCATGGTTAGGGAAGTCAAACCAACTCTCATACGAGCTCCCGGTGGTTCATTCATGTGACCATAGACTAGAGCTACTTTGGATTCTACAATATTTTTTTCATTAATCACTCCGGATTCTTTCATTTCCATGTAGAGATCATTTCCTTCACGAGTACATTCACCTACTTCGCCAAATACAAATACACCTCCATGAGCTTTGGCAATGTTGTTGATCAATTCCATGATGAGTACTATTTTACCCACACCAGCTCCCCCAAATAGCCCAATTTTTCCCCCACGATGATAAGGACCTAAAAGATCCACCACTTTAATCCTTGTTTCAAAAATTGATAATTTTGTATCTAATTGTATAAAAGCGGGCATAGATCTATGAATGGGAGATGTTGTGCGAGTATCCATAGGACCTAAATTATCAACGGGTTCCCCAAGAACGTTGAAAATTCATCTGAGAGTAACTCTGCCAACTGGAACACTTAGAGGAGTTCCTATGTCAATCACTTCCATTCCTCTCATTAGACCATCTGTAGCACTCATAGCGGCAGCTCTAACTCGATTATTTCCCAATAATTGCTATACCTCACAAGTCACAATAATTTGTTGACCGACAGTTTCTCGACTTTTAACTACCAAAGCATTATAAATATTAGGCATCTTTCCTAGGGGAAAAGCGACATCCAGTACTGGGCCAATAATTTGGGTGATACATCCTAAGTTTTTTTCTTCAAGTGCAGAAACCACGGGACCAGAAGTAGTAAGATTGATTTTCATAATCATAATAAAGTGAAATATATCAAAATTCCTTTGGAATAGTATCCAATAAAAAAATGTCCAATAGGAAGTCGATCGGCTAATTGCATAAGAAATAAATCGAAGTTAGCACTAGATTTAGTCGGTATCACCCAAAGGAATTCAATTCCATTGTTTACTCATTGAATTATTCAATTTTCAAGTTCAACCAATACTTTTTTTAGTATTTTTAATATAAAGTAGATGAGTAGAAATCATGAGTAAGTTAAGTGTGTTTCATTTTTCTATCATTATAGAAAATACTATCCCTATTAGATTATATTATCTATGAAATTCCAACCCGAACTCCATTTATGATTTATTATTTTGATCTCATTGTTCATTATTTTTTGCATATACATTTCTGTCTATTCTTGTTTTATACCTTTTCATGGATGAATTATGGCTATTTTCACATCCTAAGATTTACATATACAACATATATCACTATCAAGAGTGTTTTATTAATTAATATTTATATATTTAATGACAAATAAGAAGAGGATCAACTCAATTATAAACTTACAAAACAAGGACTGGCGTGCACCATATATAGCAAAGAGTATAAAATAATGATGTATTTGGTGAATCAAATACATTACATAGTCTAATAAAAAACCATTTTCTAATTAGTTGAATTTTTTGAAAGATTTTTCTTAAGGGTTTTATTCACGTCTAATCCATAGCGGGCAGACCTTGTCGTTGTGAGAATTCTTAATTCATGAGTTGTAAGGAGGTACTTATGTCACCACAAACAGAGACTAAAGCAAGTGTTCGATTCAAAGCTGGTGTTAAAGATTATAAATTGACTTATTATACTCCTAACTATGAAACCAAAGATACTAACATCTTGGCAGCATTCCGAGTAAATCCTCAACCCAGGGTTCTGCCCGAAGAAGTAAGAGCTGCAGTAGCTGTCGAATCTTCCACTGGTACATGGACAACTATGTGGACTGATGGACTTACCAATCTTGCTCATTACAAAGGATGATGCTACCACATCAAGAGTGTTGTTGGGGAGGAAAACCAATATATTGGTTGTGTAGCTTATCCTTTAGACCTTTTTGAAGAAGGTTCTGTTACTAACATGTTTACTTCCATTCTAGGTAATGTATTTGGTTTCAAAGCCTTACGAGCCCTACATCTGGAGGATTTACGAATTCCTCCTTCTTATTATAAAACTTTCCAAGGCCCAGCTAATGGTATCCAAGTTGAAAGAGATAAGTTGAACAATTACGGTCGTCCCCTATTGGGATGCACTATTAACCAAAATTGGGGTTATCCGCAAAGAACTACGGTAGAGCAGTTTATGAATGTTTATGTGGTGGACTTGATTTTACCAAGGAAGATGAAAATGTGAATCCCAACCACTTATGCATTGGAGAGACCATTTCTTATTTTGTGCTGAGGCAATTTATAAAGCACAAGCAGAAACAGGCGAAATCAAGGGACATTACTTGAATGCTACTGCTAGTACATGGGAAGAAATGATCAAAAGAGTTGTATGTGCAAGAGAATTGGGAGTTCCTATCATAATGCATGATTACTTAATAGGGGGATTCACTGCAAATACTAGCTTGGCTCATTATTGTCACGATAACAGCCTACTGCTTCACATCCATCGCGCAATGCATGCATTTATTAATAGATAGAAAAATCATGGTATGCATTCTTGTGTACTAGCTAAATCATTATGTATGTTTGGTGGAGATCATATTCACACTGGTACAGTAGTAGGTAAATTGGAAGGGGAACATGAGCTGACATTGGGTTTTGTTGATTTATTACGTAATGATTTTATTGAGAAAGACCAAAGTCGCGATATTTTTTTCACTCAAGATTGGGTCTCTATGCCGGGTGTTTTGCCCATGGCTTTAGGGGGTATTCATGTTTGGCATATGCCTGCCCTGACCGAAATCTTTGGGGATGATTTTGTACTACAGTTCAGTGGAGGAACTTTAGGATACCCATGGGGAAATGCACCCGGCGTAGTAGCTAATCGGGTGGCTTTAGAAGCATGTGTACAAGCTCGTAATGAGGGAGGTGACCTTGCTCGTGAAGGTAATGAAATTATTTGTGAAGCTAGCAAATGGAGTCCTGAGCTAGCACTGCTTGTGAAGTATGGAAGGAGATCAAATTCAAATTTACACCAGTAGATACACCATACTAGTAGATATGTCAAATGACGATAAAGAGAAAAACAATTTGGTAATTCCTGTTTGTTCTCCTAATTTTAATTAACTTCGGCCCAATCTTTTACTAAAAAGGATTGAACCAAATAAAATGGAATATCCTATAAATCATATATATTATGTATTTACATATATCTTTGATATGTACAAACCTTACTATACTATATAGAAGATGCAAATACAAAAGACTAAACAACTCAATACTTTTATTGTTAGATCCATAATGAATTCTCATAATTAATTCTATGAATCCTTGGATTCGTGGATTTTTAGATTCCACAATTTTATTTCAAACCATAAATCAAGCCAAGCCAAGAGGCGAGGGCTTCCTCCACCTATCCTCTAATATAATATTGTCTTTTTTGTTTTATGTTAGAATAGAAACTTATTATTTGATTATATAGATTCTCTCTGAAGGTGGAGGCATTGCCGAGGCTTGGAGAAATAGTTTAGTTGAGTAAGAAAGACTGAAGTCTTTCTTGTAAACTCTTGTAAAAGCCTTTATCTATTGATAGTGGATCTCCCGTTGTCCTATCTTGTTATTTTCTTTTATCTTGTATTACTTCTCATTTCTTGTGTTGTTTGAGAACAAGGTGATTCGTGAAACTTCTGCTGCGAATCCCAACAAATAAATTCTTCACTTTGTAGGAAAAAACAATTCTATCTTTCGATGAAAGATTTGTTTGTACATGACATGAGAGAAACTTCTTTTTATATTTCTACTTCATGAAAAGTTTCTATCAATATATATATATTAGAAAGAAGTGATACTCTGAATTTACCAAAAAAAGAATAATTTCTTTCAATATTCACTTGTTGTTGGTTAACAGTTAACAATCCTAATGATGGAATCCATATGCTTCATTTTGCTAGAAAATCAATCAAATAGTAAAATGTAAAATGATTATTCATCGAATGACTATTCCTTTATTGTATTTTCATAAAATGGGGGCAGGAAGACTCTATGGAGAAATGGTGGTTCAATTTGATATTGTCTAATGAGAGGTTAGAAGATAGGTATGGGCTAAGTAAATCAACGGATAGTCTTGATGGTATTGGGCATACCCCTGGAAGTGAAGACCCCATTCTAAATGATACGGAGAAAAACATTCTTCTTAGTTGGAGTGATAGTGGCAGTTATAGTTATAGTTTCAGTAATGTTAATTATTTATTGGAGATCAGGAATATTTTTGGTTTGATCTCTGATAACACTTCGTTAGTTAGGGATAGTAATGGCGACAGTTATTCTGTATATTTTGATATTGAAAATCAGATTTTTGAGATTGACAATAAGAATAATAGTTCTTTTCTGAGTGAACTAGAAAGTTTTTTTTATAGTTATTTGAATAGTGGGTCTAAAAGTAAGAATAACTACTACGTCGGTTACATTTATAGTATTATTTGGACTGTAAATGTAAGTATAAGTGTAAGTAGTAGTGAAAGTGGGAGTTCTAGTATAAGTACTAGTAGTAATGGCAGCGATTTAAATATAAAAGAAAGATCTAACGATTTTGATATAAACAAAAAATACAAAGATTTATGGGTTCAATGTGAAAATTGTTATGGATTAAATTATAAAAAAATTTTAAGTAAAAAATGCATATTTGTGAACACTGTGGATATCATTTGAAAATGAGTAGCTCAGATAGAATCGAACTTTCGATTGATTCGGGCACTTGGGATCCTATGGATGAAGCTATGGTTTCTATGGACCATATAGAATTTCATTCAAAGGAGGAACCCTATATAGATCGTATCAATTCTTATCCAAGAAAGACCAGTTTAACTAAAGCTGTTCAAACAAGCATAGGTCAACTAAATGGTTTTCCTGTGACAATTGAGGTTATGGATTTTGAGTATATGGGAGGTAGTATGGGATCCGTAGTGGGCAAGAAAATCACCCGTTTGATCGAGTATGCTACTAATAAATCTCTACCTGTCATTATTGTGTGTGCTTCTGGAGGAGCACGCATGCAAGAAGGAAGTTTGAGCTTGATGCAAATGGCTAAAATCTCTTCTGCCTCATATAATTATCAATCAAATAAAAAGTTATTCTATGTATCAATCCTTACATCTCCTACAACCGGTGAAGTGACGGCAAGTTTTGGTGTGTTGGGAAATGTCATTATTGCTCAACCTAATGCCCACATTGCATTTGCGGGTAAAAGAGTAATTGAACAAATATTGAATAACACAATACTCGATGGTTTACAAGTGGCTAAATATTTATTCCATAAGGGCTTATTTGACCTAATCGTACCACATAATCCTTTAAAAGGTGTTCTAAGTGAGTTATTTCAACTTCACGGTTTCCTTCATTTGAATCAAAATACAAAAAAAGAATAGTAACTTAATTTAGTTTTCTATTAGACCCCTTGCACTTATTAACTAGTTAATATTAGTTATAATAGATATAGTTATCATAAGCCCTCTTTATATTTATAAGAGGTACAAATAGTAATCGAGGTACTCATTCTATGATAGATCCTAACGTACCCTCTTTTTTTGTGCCCTTAGTAGGCCTAGTATTTTTGGCAATTGCAATGGCTTCTTTGTCTCCTTATGTCCAAAGAAATAAAATTGTCTAGATCCAATGGAACCAAATCTCATCAATTTATTTGAACACTGACTGAATTATAATATAGATATTTATTTAGTGTAATATGGTAGAATATGTGGCTTTTTTCGAACCCAAATGTTGTTATGTACATAGATAGATAATATCTACATAAAAGTTAACGTATCTGACTAATTACTACTAATGCTTTAATGCTGCGTTTCATATCCGAATAGTGTTAGTTGATGAGAGTTACTTCAGCATCAAGAAAAGTAAAGTCAATTTTGGGTTATTCTCTCAATTCCAATCGAATGCAACTATATCTAATATAGTAAGTATGAACTGGTGATCAGAACATATATGGATAGAACTTATAACTGAGTCTCGAAAAATAAGTAATTTTTGCTGGGCTTGTATCCTTTTTTTAGGTTAACTAGGATTTGTATTGGTTGGAACTTCCAGTTATCTTTGCAGAAATCTGATATCCATATTTTCATCCCAGCAAATCCTTTTTTTTCCACAAGGGGTTGTGATGTCTTTCTATGAGATCATAGGACTATTCATTAGCTCCTATTTTTGGTGCACAATTTCGTGGGATGTTGGTAGTGGTTATCACCGATTCGATAGAAATGAAAAAATAGTGTGTATTTTTCATTGGGGATTTCCTGGAATAAATCGCTGCATTTTCTTCTACTTCCTTATGAGAGATATCTAATCAATCAGAATGGAGGTTAAAGAAGGTCTTTATACTCATCGTGTCCTTTATATGGAAATCCGAGGTCAATTAGCCATTCCCTTGACTCGTACTAATGAGAATTTTACTCCACGGGAAATTGAACAAAAAGCTGCCGAATTGGCCTATTTCTTGCGTGTACCAATTGAAGTATTTTAAAAAATGAACTGAAGAAAAATTTTTCAGCATGAAGAAAAGAACTTGCTAACCCCTTTTATTTAATCGAAGTTTCTTCATAATGCCCATTCGAGCAAAACGTTATATTCTCTGCTCCTATTTCGTTGGTGCAGCAGCCCATAGAATAAAACCAAAAGCAGAGAAAGTATATGGGGTAACTATAAAAAAATGAAGAAGAAGAAATATTTTGTATATCAAAACTATTTTGTATGTGTACAGAATTCAACTTAATTCTTTTATTTATACTAGTCAAAAAGTCTAATTCTCATTAAGTTAAGTGTGGATTTATCAAATATATCCGAAATGTTTTTCATAATAAAAAATTTGCTAGTTCAAGATTGAGATATCTGAAAATACTGTATTGATTCTTTTTTATATCCTTGATAGATCCAAGGACTAAATTGATTTAAGGACTAAATTTTGACACAAAATGGAAAGAAATAGATCCACGGCATTGTTTGTTATATGACTCATACTTTGGAAAAATCAAATAGAGTCAAAGATTGAAGCAACTTCATTACCAATTTCACAGATAAAAAAATGAAAAAAAAGAAAGCATTGATTTCCTTCCCATATTTTGTATCTTTAGTATTTTTGCCTTGGTGGGTCTCTCTCCCATTTAAGAAAAGTTTGGAACCTTGGATTACTAATTGGTGGAATAGCAGGTAATCCGAAACCTTCTCGAATGCTATTCAAGAGAAAAACATTCTAGAAAAATTCATAGAATTCAAATAACTATTCCTCTTGGACGAAATGATAAAAGAGTACCCAGAGATACATATACAAGATCTTCATTTAGGAATACATGAGGAAACAATAGAATTGGTCAAAACACATGATGAATATCATCTCCATCTCATTTTGCATTTCTCTCCAAATATAATCCGTTTTGTTATTCTAAGTGGTTATTTTTTTCTAGATAATAAATAACTTGTCATTCTTAATTCTTGGGTTCAGGAATTATTCTACAACTTAAGTGACATAATAAAGGCTTTTTTTGATTCTTTTAATCACTGATTTATGGATTGGATTTCACTCGACCCATGGTTGGGAACTAATGATTGGTTTGGTCTACAACGATTTTGGATTGGCCGATAATGATCAAATTATATCTAGTCTTGTTTCCACTTTTCCAGTTATTCTAGATACAATTGTGAAATATTGGATCTTCCATTATTTAAATCATGTATTTCCTTCACTTGTAGTTATTTATCATTCAATGAATGAATGATGAACAAATTAATGAATGAAGATGAAGAACTCATTTAGTTTCATAATATCAAATAAATGAGAATTTTTTTTTGTATAAAGAAAGCATTTTCCATTTTACTTATTCAAATTCAAAATTTACTTATTCTTTTTATTTCTACCTGTTCAAGGTATTTGTCCCATACTATACTCTATTCCAGTACAATTATTCCAATACAATAGCAAACTTCGGGGTAGGGAACTATACTAGACTAGCTACCTATCTAATTTATTTATTATAGAAATTCCATAATTAATGATTGGACCATGCAAAATAGAAATACTTTTTCTTGGGCAAAAGAACAGATGACTCAATCCATTTTTGTATCGATCATGATACATGTAATACATTGAGCATCTCTTTCAAATGCATATCCCATTTTTGCACAACAAGTTTATGAAAATCCACGAGAAGCAACTGGATGAATTGTATGTGCCAATTGCCATTTAACTAATAAGCCTGTGGAATTTGAAGTTCCGCAAGCTGTGCTTCCTAATACTGTATTTGAAGTAGTTGTTTGAATCCCTTATGATATGCAACTGAAACAAGTTTTTGCTAATGGTAAAAAAGGGGCTTTGAATGTGGGGGCTGTTCTTATTTTACCTGAAGGATTCGAATTAGCCCCTCCTGATCCTATTTCTCTTGAGGTGAAAGAAAAGGTGGGAAATCTATCTTTTTAGAATTATCTTCCCAAGAAAAAAAATATTCTTGTAATAGGTCTTGTTCCTGGTCAGAAATATAGTGAAATCATCTTTCCTATTCTTTTTCCCAACCCAGCTACAAAAAAAGACATTCAATTCTTAAAATATCCCATATATATAGGTGGGAAGAGAGGGAGAGGGCAGATTTATCCTGATGGAAGTAAAAGTAACAATACGGTCTATAATGTTACATCATCAGGTATAATAAGCAAAATAGTATGTAAAGAAAAAGGGGGATATGAAATAACCATAGTTGATGCATCGGACAGACATCAAGTGGTTGATATTATACCTCCAGGACCAGAACTTCTTGTTTCAGAGGGTGAATTCATCAAGCTTGATCAACAATTAACAAGTAATCCCAATGTAGGGGGCTTTGGTCAGGGAGATGTAGAAATAGTGCTTCAAGATCCATTACGCACTCAAGGTCTTTTGTTCTTCTTAGCATCTACTATTTTGGCACAATTTTTTTTGGTTCTTAAAAAGAAACAATTTGAAAAGGTTCAATTGTACGAAATGAATTTCTAGATCTAGAGATTCCTTAACATTAAATTATTAAAAATAGTTTATACTATTTTTCGTAACATCTAGAATTAATTACTTGTATCCCATTCCTAGTAATGGACAATAAAATGCAAAAAAATATAAAAAAAAGAAAATACAAGGGAAGGACGAGATACATCAAACAAATACTTCTAGGAGTGATTGTTAGTCTTCTTAATCTTCACAAGAAAAATTATTTTCCACAATTATTCAATTAACTTAAGTATTAAATATTAATAGAATAAATAGTTCTAAATATAAAAAATTTTAAACTTAAGAAATAAATGTTTTGTCATTTCTACAATTTGATTATGTTGATTGGATTATTTTCCAATTTGAATATTATGGAATAGATCAAAATCTCGCCTGAAAAAGTAAGAACTCAGAGGGTTGAGACCCCTCTGAGTTCTTACTTTTTCATGTCTAAAATCCTGTTCGTCTAATCACTATAGAGATGAACCCAACCAAGAAAATAACTATTGAACCGACCACAAGAATGCCAGTTACAATACCTATCAGCTAAAGAGGAATCCTTCTAGTAGAATCGGCCATTTTTTCCCCCTTTCTCCCACATTTTGTCAAGCGGTCATGCTAGAGACAAAAATAGTCATGGATAGTTATGAGGATGGTATCTTTCCAAATAGGATAAGAGAATTCCTACTATTCTCTTTCTCTCAATTGAAGAAAAAAATTGGAAAATAAAACAGTAAGTACAAAAATGAGTAATAAACCTCAGTATAGACTTGTACGATTCAACTCAACATTTTGCTCATTCGATTTTGATTGTGTCATAGTTCTATAGTTCAAATTATGTTTATCATTGGATGAACTGCATTGCTGATATTGACCCCAAAAAAAAAAATAGTAGGTACAACTAGCCCATGAACAGCCAACCATTGCATTATAAAAATTGGATAGGTTCGATCTATGGTCATTGGGGGCCTCCTGAAAGGATCTACTAAATTCATTGAGTTGTTCCAAAGAATCAAAATGGCCAGTTATTAATGGAATGCCTTGTTGGCTCTTTGTGAAATATTCATTTGGTCGAGGACTTCCAAACACATAGTAAGCTAAACCCATACTTACGAATAACCAAACTGAAATGAATGGGGAAGGTATAGTAATACTATGAATGACCCAGTATCAAATACTGGTAATAATATCTGCAAAAGGACGTTCTCCCGTGCTTCTAGACATGCTGAGCTGCACAAATTCTTGGACAGTCAAAAAGAGGAATCGATTTCATGAAAGATGGGATCAGTAAATAGAAAACTACTGATATTTTATTTCATCTTTGTTTGTGAGATCGTCAATTTTGTACCAAAGGTGTATTTTGAGTATACTGAATAAGTATAGCTATCCTTTGTCCGACACAGCAATGTTGTATCCCCAAATGCTATAGAATTGCTTTCTTCTATTTTTTTCTTGTATATGGATAATTGTATGTTATCCAATAGACCAATAAAATAAAAAATTCCTTATAATATAAGGTTTCCATTATTGACTTTGTAATAGAAAATAAAGATCTTGGTAAAGTGTGAGTCAATGGATTTTATAATTCATGAAAGATGAAAGATATTATCATATTTGCACAATTCAATTATATTTTATTAGGGTATAGCGTTAAAAGCTTTTTGTTCGAATCCTTTTATTCCAATTCAAGTAATTGGTTGGTCATACAATAAATATACAATAATACAGTACTAGTGTATTATTTCATTAAAAAAGAACAAAAAAAATAAGGTTTTAGGATAGATTGCAAGAAACCTTTTTCTTCTTATTCAAAATCAGAATATAATATTATGGGCAATTAAGTAATAACCAAGCTTTACTGTTCTGAATCCAATGAACTAATGAATTCAGAATTCAGATAAGTTAAGTTAGAAAAAAAAAGAGTAAAGGTAATATCAGGCCGTTCACTCCAAACAAAATAGACTTACTCCTATTGAAAAAGAATAGAAATGATCAAAATTGAAATTATTTGCAAACCTAACCTAATTCCCTTTCCTTTATTTGATTTTGGAATCAAGTTACACAACACACAGTTCTTATTACTATACTCAACCCAAGAATTGAAGAATGAACCTCTTCTCTTGATTCAGAATCGCAAGATCGGTCGGTGTTACTACCGATGACTTGATTTTATTCTACCTATATGAATGGCTATATCTTTTTAGATTCATCAGTCCATTCATAATGACTAATGACTCAAGAACTTTTAATTAGAACTAATTCTGTCAATAGTGTTTTTTCTTACTGTCATATTTGGGAAAAGAGAAACATAGGTAAGTCTTTTATCAACCTATGTAGCAAAAAGAAATATAACTAATTTCATTTTTTTTTCATGCTTATTATAACTAGTTATTTCGGTTTTCTGTTGGCTGCTTCAACTATAACCTCAGTTCTATTGATTAGTTTGAACAAGAAGTGACTTATTTGAAATTGAGTGACCAATTCATTAAATATTTCTTCAGAATTATGCAGGTATTATATGATTCCCTTCCACGTCAATTGCCAGTTCTTAGTCATTGAGATTCATGGATAATTCAGATTAATATTTAGAGATAGATCTTACTTTTATTTCCTCAAAACAAACAAAACAAAAAAAATCAAAATGATTGAAATTTTTCCATTTGGAATCATCTTAGGTCTAATTCCTATTACTTTGGCAGGATTATTCATAACAACATATTTACAATATAGACGTGAGGATCAATTGGACCTTTAATTAAGTAATATTAACTTTTTGATTGACCTCCCGCAATGCAAAGAGGAAGTCAAATTGAAATTGTAATTCAATTTCATTTTATTAAGTTATTTTATTGTAATTCATAATTTGGCATAAGATAAATAGAATCACGCTCTATAGGATTTGAACCTACGACATCAGGTTTTGGAGACCCGCGTTCTACCAAACTGATCTAAGAGCACTTTCTTAGGTAGGGATGACAAGATTTGAACCCGTGACATTTTGTACCCAAAACAAATGCGCTACCAAGCTATGCTACATCCCTTTATTGTTGTACAGTATCATTGTACAAAATCCTTGTCTTGTTTTCCACTTGTTTTCTTTCATCTTCATATATTCATATAATAGAATAAAAGAATTATATGCATATGAGAAACTAACATATTAAAAAAAATTGAATACAAACAATATTGAACTACAACATTTGATTATATATGTATTCCAATAAAATAAAGGAGGTTTTTCAATGCGAGATATAAAAACATATCTCTCCATGGTTCCTGTGCTAACTACTCTATGGTTTGGGTCTTTAGCGAGTCTCTTGATAGAAATTAATCACTTATTCCTAGATGCTTTGTTATTTCCCTTTTTTCATTCTAGTTATTGATAAAAGATACTTAAATAAAATACTGAGATTAGGATAGTAGGATGCTAATTCGAAAGAAATTGTATCACTTAATTTTTACTCGATTAATATTAATTACAACCAAATAAATTTTTTTACAATCAAATCTTTTCTTTAGAAATTGCATTTTTAGTTAGTAACTTCTATTTTTTTTGTTGTTTTCTTCTTCTTCAGTTCGGATTGAAAATAGAGGAATTTAAGTCAATCCAAAATCCAAAAAAAGAGGTTCATGGCCAAGGGTAAAGATATCCGAATTAGAGTTATTTTAGAATGTACAGTTGTGGCCAAAACAGTATTAATAAGGAATTGTCGGGTATTTCTAGATATATTACTCAAAAGAGTCGACACAATACACCCAATCGATTAGAGTTAAGAAAATTTTGTCGCTATTGTCGCACGCATACAATTCATGGTGAAATAAAGAAATAGATCGAAAGGAACATGTGTAGGATCTTCCCATGGAATAGGAAGAGGAAAAACTTAATGTATATACAACGCAATTATTATATAATATATATACAAATCAAATACTATTATGTCAAATCTAAAATAAAATGAACAAAGAGAATTTTTGAGATAAGGAATAATCCATGGATAAATCCAAGCAACCTTTTCGTAAATCCAAATGATCTTTTCATAGGCATTTGCCCCCAATTGAATCGGGGGATCGAATCGATTATAGAAATATGAGTTTAATTAGTTGATTTATTAGTGAATAAGGAAAAATATTATCTAAATGAATCGGTATATTAACTTTGAAACAACAATGATTAATTACTATTGCTATAAAACAAGCTTGTATTTTATCTTTGTTACCTTTCTTAATAATGAGAAACAATTTGAGAGAGCTGAGTCGATCCCTAGAACTACTGATCCAAGAACCAGAAATAAATAGACATATCCCTCAATTGACTCAAAACTCTTAAGCTCAAATTGATGTTTTGTTTGGAAAAACCTAGGATTCCTATTTGATTGTAGTGTTATAAGAAAAAAAATGGGAAGGGGAAATCTTTTTTTTATTGAAACATTTTGTTCATTTTATAAGTAGAAGTATTTGAATTTATTTTTCTTCTGTCTTCTCGAAGTTCATTCTCCGGGGAATTTTGTTTCGATCATTCATTCTTGTAGATTACTTTACAGTCTCTTTCTTTCATTTTATTTGAGAGATCTTATTGGAAATCATATAAAGAAAATTCTTATTTGATATAGCTATTTGTGCAAGTATTTTATGATTAAGAAGCAATTGCCTCTTGTGCAAATTGTGTATGAATAGACTATAACTATAGGATACCAAAATTTTCGCGAGTTACTACATTTATACTAGTGATCCACAAACGACAAAAAAACCCTCTTTTGCCTGTCTCGATCTCGATGAGAGGAAACCAAGGCTCTTATTTTTTTGTTGAGTAGCTATTCGAGTAATTCTTGAATGAGCCCCTCTAAAAGTTGATGCAAATAAACAAATTTTTGTTCGATGTCTCCGAGCTGTATATTCTCATCTAACTCTGGTCATTGAATCAAATTAAACTTTAATGAATAACTAATTGATCTCTCTTCTTACAGTCATTCCTTTTCTTCCCTCTTTCGTTTGATTAATAACAAAGTGGATTATTCTGGTATATAAAAAAAGAAATTCCCATGGTTTTTGCTACTATGACCTTCCCAACCATGATTTTTTATTCCTTCCAGATATTTGAGCTGAAAATACTCAATTCTACCGGCGCTAAAAAAATAGTGGGTTCCATCATTTCTATGGTTACTTTAATTAAACGGTGAGGTCCGTTCTATACACCGGAGCCTCCTTTATCATTTAATCAAATGTTATTGTTAACTTGTATAGTTCATATACTTAGGCTCTACCAATCAATTATACAGTAATACATCTTTTCACAAAAAGAACTATCTATATAGTGACGGTATTTAATTATGAAAATTGGCTAGGTATAGGTAGCTGACCCTCTTAGTATGTTCTTTCAAGAATAAGAGCATAATTGATTTTCTTATCTTAATAGTATTTCCTCTGCTCAATGGATAACCATTTGCTACCAATGGAGAATTTCTTCTCATCTCAAATTAAATCCATTTGCACTAATGGAAACAAAAAAATTCTATATACCATATAGGTATATGATAGATCCTTATTTTTAAATAATAAATGGCCTTCTTCCAATCTATCCATTCTATTCATTGGTACTGATCATTAATACTGGAAATATTTTCTCATTTCTTTCTTTGAGCTCATGATCTAAATGAGTCACATATACACCCTAGTACATGTTCCTCAATGCTGAGGACACCCTCAAAAAGCGAGGGATTTTGTGACATTTCTGATTGGCTGTCTTGTGTTTCTAATAAGTTGTTTAATAGTCGGCATATCATATATGTATATCTAGAATAAGAATAGCTTGGTTTAGATCAATCTTAACCGGATCATTGATGATTATGAATCATTTCTATTTAATGTCAAATCAAAGAAAATGTGAATTATGTTTTTGAAATGGATTTACACAAAATCACTAGTATTTGCATTTTCTACCGCTACAAGATAAACAATGCCATGAGCTTGGGCTTCTTTCCATGTCTCTTTCCATGTCTTCGGAAATAATCCAGAAGGGATTGCCAGTTCTTTGTACATAAACCTTTGTGAGTATTTCATGAAGTTTTAGTAGTTCTTCTACTTCCAAGATAAATTCCCCAACTTGTGCCTCATAAAAAGAACTAGCGGTTGGTGAATCATAACCCTGATGATACTAATATAACATTATAAGGGGTTCTTCCATTTCGCATGGTTGGTCTAATGCTAAAGTAAGGGAAAAAATATAAAAAGAAGAAAAAAAAATAGAATTGAAAACTGTACAAGCATTTTTGTGCATTGCATACAGCTCTATAATAGAATTGAATTTACTGCCCCCTTATCTTGAAGGAGGAAGGAAATATAATCCATCTGATCCAAATCGTTGAATGATCCATTTACCAACCTTCCTTTCATAGGACTAAAAAAAATACTTTGATGGCTCTGTTGCTTTCTATATTTATCTTGTCTATGATTTAGCACTCCCAAAGTTTTATTTTTGATACGATCAAATAGGGAAAAAAATAATCATTTTTTTCATTTTCATACTCTTTCTTTCCTAAGATGAATATTAGAAAGAAAAGAGACTTTTGGTTTGGAATAACAAAATGACTTCTGACGCTGAAATGTACTCCCGACACGTAAGATCAAATAGAAAAAAACTCTTTGTTTCATACTACTATTTTGATACAAAACCTCATGTTATGAAAAAACAAGAATGATTTGTTCATATCAAACTTGAGATGCCATGCTATTATTACTTAGAATTCATATTTGATATGGCGAAGGCATAGTTTTTTTTGTTTTTCAAAGAACAAACTCATTGGCGCCAAGCAAGAGGGAATGCTATACGTTTGGTAATTTCTCCTCGGACTAGAATTAAAGATCCCATTGAAGTGGCTAATCCCATGCATATTGTATGCACATCGGGTGGCACAAATTGCATAGTATCATAAATGGCCATTCTTGGGATTACCCATCCACTGGGAGAGTTTATAAACAAATAAAGATCCCTAGTAGCATCTTCTATATTGAGATATACCATGAGACCAACAAGTTGATTTGAGAACTCATTATCAACCTCTTGGCCCAGAAAAAGTAATGTTTCTCGATAAAGTTGGTTGATTAGGACAAAATTCTATCCCCCAGAAACCATACGTGCACCTTTGGATGCATACGGTTCAAAACAATTGCGAAAAAAATCAATGTATCGATTTTAGTCCTATTTCTTTCTTTTGTAACAATTTTTTTAGGTTTGCTTTTTTTTTAATTTTTCAAAAATAGGTTTTGTTTTGGCATCTCTCCATACCATACTAAAAGAAGAAAAAAAATAATTTACTAAACTTCTTGAACTAACCTCTCAGTGATATATTGTTTCATCACGATGCAAATCACGATGTTGTTTTCTTGTTCTTGAATGGGTCTTTTCAATTCTCTTAGGTTCATATTCTACTCTGAGTAAAGATCTATCTAAATTATATTTGTACATAATATAGGGCAAATAATCTTAGTACCACTTTTTTTGTAATTCATTTGTTTATGCTTTAGCTTTACTTGCCTTCCCACAAACTATTCCATGTATTCATCATACAATTCCATTGATTGGCAGTTTTACTTTGTACTTGTTTAATTAATATAGTTTATTAATTAAAATAGTTAAATTTAAGCACAAGAATCATTTATGATATAAGTGGTAATTGTACATATATTACCAATTTGGTTTTTTCTTTTCTGGACGAAGCCTAGATATTTTATCGGTCTAAATCAACCATAAATTCTTCTAATTGATAATATATGGATATGGATCCCCAATATAAATATAAATTAATTGGTTTAATTACACTTCAGGCTCCAAATAATTGACAGTTCAATCAATATTTCTTGGGCGAAGTAGAGGATATCTTGATTGGGGGAGAGAACGGGGTAAATCCCATATGACCCAATATGCCTAACAAGTCACACTATACATCAACCCAAAACGCATCTTCCTCTCCAAGACTCCAAAAAGGTACTTTCGGAACACCAATAGGCATTAAATTTCAGAAAAAATCAAGCACTATACTTCACTTTAATATGGAAACGTAACAAGGGGTTTATTATCTTCGTCATCTTTTTTTTCTGTTTACCCTATTTTATTTTCCATTAATTGGAAGGGAAAACATAGTGAATAAAAAAAAATTTAATGAAAGGATCGATCGCTCGAATGATAAACAAGTATCTATGCATTCATTCCCAAAAACAAAAATAGGACCAATTTTCCCATTGCATATTGGTACTCATCAGGTATAGAATAGATCTACTTCTCTTTGTTCTTATGAACAAACTTGTTCTCTTATTTCCAACAAAATGGAGTAAATAGTAATCCTTTCTCATACGGAATCTACTGACAGGTACATCATAGTATAGTCTTTATCAATGCGATAAAGTTACATAGTGTCTACTTATCTTTGATAAAGAGAGGTATTTCCATGGGTTTACCTTGGTATCGTGTTCATATTGTCATATTGAATGATCCTGATCGATTACTTTCTGTTCACATAATGCATACAACTCTAGTTTCTGGTTGGGCCAGTTCGATAGCTCTATACGAATTAGCGATTTTTGATCCCTCTGACCTCGTTCTTGATCCAATGTGGAGATAGGGTATGTTTGTTATTTGCTTCATGACTCATTTAGGAATAAGCAATTCATGGGGTGGTTGGAGTATTTCAGGAGGAACTATAATGAATCCGGGTATTTGGAGTTATGAAGGTGTGGCAGGGGCACATATTGTGTTTTCCGGCTTGTGCTTTTTGGCAGCTATCTAGAATTGGGTGTATTGGGACCTAGAAATATACTATGATGAATGTACAGGAAAACACTCACTGGATTTGCCAAAAGTCTTTGGAATTCATTTATTTCTCTCAGGGTTGGCTTGCTTTGGTGTTGGCACATTTCATGTAATAGGCTTGTACGGTCCTAGAATATGGGTGTCTGATCCTTATGGACTAACTGGAAAAGTACAATCTGTAAATCCAGTGTGGGGTGTGGAAGGTTTGATCCTTTTGTTTTGGGAGGAATAGCCTCTCATCATATTGCAGCGCGTACATTGGGCATATTGGCGGGTCTATTCCATCTTAGTGTTCATCCGCCTCAACGTCTATACAAAGGATTACGTATGGGCAACATTGAAACTGTACTTTCCAGTAGTATTGCTGCTATTTTTTTGCAGCTTTTGTAGTTGCTAGAACTATGTGGTATGGTTCAGCAACTACCCCAATCAAATTATTTCGGCCCACTCATTATCAGTGGGATCAGGGATACTTCCAGCAAGAAATATATCGAAGTGTTGGGGTTGGACTGGCTGAAAATCTGAGTTTATCGGAAGCTTGGTCTAAAATTCCCAAAAAATTAGCTTTTTATGATTATATTGGTAATAATCGGGCAAAAGGGGGATTATTCAGAGCAGGTTCAATGGACAACAGGGATGGAATAGCTGTTGGATGGTTAGGACACCCGATCTTTAGAGAGAAAGATGGACATGAGCTTTTTGTACGTTGTATGCCTACTATTTTTGAAATTTTTCCAGTAGTTTTGGTAGATGTAGACAGAATTGTTAGAGCCGGCGTTCCTTTTAGAAGAGTAGAATCCAAATATAGTGTCGAACAAGTTGGTGTAGCTATTGAGTTTTATGGTGGTGAACTCAATGGGGTTAGTTATGGTGATCCCACTATTGTGAAAAAATATACTAGACATGCCCAATTAGGTGAAATTTTTGAATTAGACCGAGCTACTTTTAAATCTGATGGCATTTTTCGTAGTAGTCCAAGGGGTTGGTTCACTTTTGGGCATGCTTCATTTGCTCTGCTCTTCTTCTTCGAACACATTTGGCATGGTGCTAGAACCTTTCAGAGATGTTTTTGCTGGTATTGATCCAAATTTTGATGCTCAAGTTGAATTTTGAGCATTCCAAAAACTTGGAGATCCAACTACACGAAGACAAGCAGTCTGATACAACATTGTTCTGGGATCTTCTATTTATACATATGTATATATATATATTCTATTTGATATAGTGTACTGAAGAAATTTGCACTTTTTTCATCATCCTTTCTTTGATTCTTTCCTTTTGTAAATGATCCCCCTCTCAAAAAAAAATAGAAATAAAATAGGTGTGGAAGCTATAATTGTAAATTACAATCGAATCTATGGAAGCATTGGTTTATACATTTCTCTTAGTCTTGACTTTAGGGATAATTTTTTTCGCTATCTTTTTTCTAGAACCACCTAAGGTTCCAATGAAAAAAATGAAATGATTTTTCATTATCTTAATTGAAGTAATGAGCCTCCAAATATAAATATAGGAGTCTCATTACTTCAATTAGTCCCTATGTTCTTCGAATGGATCTCTTAGTTGGTGAGATGGTTGGCCAAAGGTGGTATGCAAGGCATACCCAGTAAAGCTTACAAGTAAACCAAATATGAAGGTGGTGACTAGGGTTGTTGTTTCCATTTTTAGATAATTTTAAGATCACAATGGATCTACAATAAGATCGTTTAATCGTTTATTTACAACTACAATGGAATGGTATACAAAGTCAATAGATTTTAACCAATGATTAAATAGGGTTTATGGCTACACAAACCATTGAGGATAATTCTAGATCTGGGCTAAGATGAACTGTTATAGGGGATTTATTAAAACCATTGAATTCGGAATATGGTAAAGTAGCTCTAGGTTGGGGTCCTACACCACTTATGGGCTTGGTAATGGCTTTATTTGTGGTATTCCTTTCTATTATTTTGGAAATTTATAATTCTTCCATTTTACTGGAAGAAATTTTAGTGAGTTAAGTTTTATAAGAACTATGAAGTCCTAGGTTTTCAATCAAAAAATTACTTAAAACTCATATTTATAGATTATTTTGGTAGTTCGATTGTGGAATTTATTTGTTTCTGTATTTTTAGAATATGAGTGTGTGACTTGTTATAATTGATCTATTGGTAATACAGAGAATGAGTCTGCCATCTTTATCCAGATGATTCTACCCCGTCAGATATTATTTGATTTATTTTAGTATCTTGAACATGGAATATATAGAATAAAATAAATCAAGAAAAGAAATATTTGAGCTATGATTCATACCCACTATTTAGACTTCACAATTGGACTAAAAAAAATAGGGATTTCGAAGAAATCAAACGATTTTTCTTTCTTCAAGCTTATTTTGACGAAATACAGCTGTCTCTATAGATTTTCTTGAGTTGTTACATCTATTCATTAAATAAGTGATGATCAAAGGGTTGTTACTCAGAAAGCTTTTAGGTTTAGGTTAGAGCTTTATTAAATAAATATCATGGTATAGTATGAATCTGAAGTTTCAATTGATTCATGGGGTCTCAACAAGAAAATTCCTATTAAATTCCTATTAATATTAATGAATATTAAAACAAGAAATAAGAGTCAATCTGCATTACGTACAAAAAATAACAAATCAAATAACAAATAAGAAAAATAGGGAATAAAAGATTCAAGAGTCTTGTAATGATCAACATAAAAAAAAGAGGGCCGAGCCAAATTGATTTGGCATTATAATCACAAAGAAGAAATTTAGGATTTTTGTTATTTCATATCTTTGAGACAAATCAAATCAAGCAGCTACGAAGATTTGAGCTTTTTATTACTATTATGTTGAAAATCAGTATTTGTGTATTTCTTTTTGAGCCGTACAAGATGAAATTCTCATATACAGTTCTCAGAGGGGGAGTCTCCCATCTAAACAAAGTATATGATTGGTTCATGGAATGTCTCGAGATTCAGGTGATTGCAGATGATATAACTAGTAAATATGCTCCTCCCCCATGTTAACATATTTTATTGTCTGGAGGGATCACACTTACTTGTTTTTTAGTACAAGTAGCTACGGATTTTGCTATGACCTTTTACTATCATCCAACCATTACGGAGGCCTTTTCCTCTATTCAATACATAATGACTGAGGCCCACTTTGGATGGTTAATCCGATCAATTTATCAATGGTTAGCAAGTATGATGGTTCTAATGATGATCCTTCATGTATTTCGTTTGTATCTCATAGGTCGATTTAAAAAGCCCCAGGAATTAACTTGGGTTACAGGAGTGGTTCTAGCTATATTAACTACATGTTTTGGTGTAACTGGTTACTCTTTACCCCAAGATCAAATAGGTTATTGGGCCATAAAAATTGTGACGGGTGTACCGAAAGCTATTCCTGTAATAGGATCGCCTTTGGTATAGTTATTAAGTGGAAGTGCTAGTGTGGGCCAATCCACTTTGACTCATTTTTATAGTTTACACACTTTTGTATTGCCTCTCCTTACTACTATATTTATGTTAATGCACTTTCCAATGATATGTAAGCAAGGTATTTCAGGTCCTTTATAGAAAAAGAAAAGACAGATGACAGATATTTGTAATTGATGATATATCATTTTGGGAAGGAAAATAGTATTTCATTGCTACAAATATGGGTTATTAAAAAAATGAGACATATTGTTCGGATACTTCTCTTCAACTCCAAAGTATTGTATTCCTTATTTTAAGAGAATAGTTGAAGTGCATTTTCTGAAGAGAGGATGGATTATGGGAGTGTGTGACTTGAACTATTGATTGGGCCATGCAAATATATGATTTTTTCTGCCACGTTAAAATTCATAACCAAATGTGTTTCTGTATCCAACCACCATGTAAGTCTCTTACATAGCAAAGGATAGGCTGGTTGATTTGTGAAGAATTTTTTCTATGATCATACCAGAATCATGTCATACATGAACAGGCTCCACAAGATCTTGTAGAATAGAGAATAAGTGATATGCCACGATTTTCTATCTATTTCACTTACTTATTTCTTATTTATAGTATACAAATGCATTCATTTCCTTTGCATCGATCCCGATCTATGATACTATCGGAGTGTAATAAAGGATCTAAAGAAAAATAGAGGCTGGACTTTATTAGATTAGTAACAAGTAAATACCATTGTATGTAAGAGAATTGAGATGTTGTACAATAAACACCAACCAGAAAACATGAGACAATTCAAAAAGCAATTAATAATGATGAAACATCAAATTAGTAAACCTACTTGGATATTGAGCATTTACCTCTAAGAACTAAATTCTTTGCAATGAATAGTTTTGCAACTTGCATTTAATAAATCCTTTTTTCTATAGTATATAGACTCTTATTCTTATATAGAGTCAGTATAATTCTATTATGTGTGGATATGTATGAAATATATATTTCATATGAATCTATTCCTATCATTCTTTTCTGCTCAAGCCGGATGATGAAAAATTATCATGTCCAGTTCTTTCAGGGGATGGATCTATAAGAATTCATCTATCCCAATAACAAAGAAACTAGACTTGAACGATCCTGTATTGAGAGCTAAATTAGCTAAAGGGATGGGGCATAATTATTATGGAGAACCCGCATGGCCCAATGATCTTTTATATATTTTTCCAATAGCAATTCTAGGTACTATTCCGTGTAATGTAGGCTTCGCGGTTCTCGAACCATCAATGATTGGTGAATCGGCAGATCCATTTGCAACTCCTTTGGAAATATTACCCGAATGGTACTTATTTCTAGTATTTCAAATACTTCGTACAATACCCAATAAGTTACTGGGTGTTCTTTTAATGGTTTCAGTACCAATGGGAATATTGACACTACTATTTTTGGAAAATGTTAATAAATTCCAAAATCCATTTCGTCGTCCCATAGCTATAATAGTCTTTTTGGTCGATACCTCAGTATCTCTTTGGTTAGGTATTGGAGCAATATTACCTATTGATAAATCTTTAACTTTAGGTCATTTTCAAAATGATTTAATCATGAAATACCGCAAGCCTAGGTATCTAAGGAATAGTAACTTCAAAGTGACTATTCCTTAGATACCTTAATTTTGTTTATTATGATCCATTCTGTAAAAATATGGATTGTGTCGAAGATGACAAATTCATTTTCTTTTTTTTCTAAAAAGAAGATGAAATAATTCCAATGAATTTCAAATTCAAACTCTTCCTTTTCTTAGTTCTTAGGTAAATCAACTACAAAATGCTTATGTAGAGTGTCCAATATCTGTTTTACATCTTCTATGCAAAAATATTCAATTTTTATAAGATCTTCTTGACTCTTACTCAAAAGGTCCAATAATGTATGTATATTGGACCTTTTGAGACAATTATAGGTCTTGGAAGGCAATTTTGATTTGTCAATAAAAATAGATTTCAATGGAATTCGCTTTTTGTTTTTCTTTAGATTATTTAACCTATCTTGAAAGGTAAAAGGGGATAAGGTAAACCAGTTTTTATTTTCCTTGAAATGAGTGTCTTCTTCCTCTATATGTAGAAAAGGAAGAAATAAATCAATCAAATTATGAGAAGATTCATAAAATGCTTCTTTAGGAGTTAAACTTCCATTTGTCCATATTTCTAGAAATAGTATCTCCTGTTTTTCATTCCCATTACCATAAGAATGAATACTATGATCTGTATTTCGAACAGGCATGAATACAACATCTATAGGATAACTTCCATCTTGAGAGTTATTTATAGATTTCATATGATATCTGTGATCTCTCTTGATTTGTAGTCCAATGCACAAATCAATCGGTTCTATCAGGTTTGCTATATATTGCGTCGTGTCAACTATTTCCACGAATGGTAGTGAGATGATATCTTAAGCAGTTACGTACCTAGGACCCCTAACACAAATGGATGCATCTCTAATTCCATAGAGATTACTTCTCAAAACAATTTCTTTCAAATTGAGTAAAATTTTATGTACTAATTCTTCAATACCTACTATTGTAGAATATTCATGTGATACGTCCTTAGATTTTGCATGTGTGATATATGTTCCTACTATTTCTCCAAGTAAAGTCCTTCGCATGGCAATATTGATTGTATCAGCCTAACCTTTCCTAAGTGGGGAGAGAATGAAATGACCATAATAAAGACATTTACTGTCTCCTCTTGATTCAACATACTTCCACTATGGTGTTCGAGTGGATTCTGCTACTTCCCCTGAAACCATACTAATATTCTAATTTGATCAGGTCATTGAATCATTTATTTCTCTTGATAGTTTGTTTAATTCTTATTTCTACACACATATTTTTTTAAGAGGTCGACATCCATTATGTGGCATGGGTGTTACATCACATACGAAACTTAATAGTATACCACTTCGACGAATGGTTCGTAATGCCGCATCTCTTCCGAGACCAGGACCTTTTATCATAAGTTATGCTCGTTGCATACCCTGATCAATTATTGTACGAATAGCATTTACTGTTGCTGCTTGAGCAGCATAGGGTGTTCCTCTTCTTGTGCCTTTGAATCCAGAAGTACCCACGAATGCCCAAGAAACCACCCGACCACATACATCTGTAATAGTTACAATGGTATTGTTGAAACTTGCTTGAACATGAATAACTCCTTTTGGTATTCTACGTCCATTCTTGCAAGACCAATACGTCCATTCCTATGAGAACCAGCTTTTGGTATAAGTTTTGTCATATTTTATTATCTATTTCCTAAATAGGAGTTAGAGATATACAGAAATATATGGGATATCCATTTCATATTAAAAAAATGGATCCCCTATTTTTATTTTTGCATTACAGGGATCCCCTCTCTACTTTAGTTTAGAATTAGAAAGTTTTTTTTTAAGATTAAAGATTACCCTATCCTTGTCTCTGTTTATGGATTTAAATAAATCACCATAATTCCTCCTCGTCTACGGATCAGTCAACACTTTGCACAAATTTTACAAACAAAAGTTCTTATTTTTCATATTTCTCATTCCTTTATTCCTGAATCTACTTCTTGGAAGAAAAAAATAAGTCTCTTGAATTTTTTAACTTAACAAACAAGGACTATTTAAAAAATCACTTAATTGTTCAACTCCTTATTATGAAGTCTATAAATTATATGTCCCTTGGTTGAATCATAACAACTTATTTCAATTTTGACTCTATCTCCAGGTAGTATCCGTATAAAAATGCGTCAGATTCTCTCTAAAACATAACCTAAAATTAGATCTTCATTATCTAAACGTACCTGGAACATACCATTGGGAAGTGATTCAGTAATTAAGCCTTCAGGAATCAATTTTTGTTCTTTCATTCCAGGTAACCCCCTTTAAGTATCAATGAGATAAAATTAGGATACTGGAGGAGGATCACCATTTATAACAAAATTTCTCCTCGAATTCTTTTTAGTCGAGCTTCTCGATCTATCATTATACCTTGAGAAGTAGAAAGAATTACAATCCCTATTCCACCTAAAATCTTAGGAACTCATTGATAGTTGGAATAGATTCATAGGCCAGGTTGGCTGATACACTTTAAAATAGGTCTATATACTCTGTTCCTAGTTCTTTTGTGTTGCAGGGTTAAAACCAAGAAAATTTTTTGACTTTCTTGATCTTGATATTTTCGAACATTTTCAATAAAACCTTCTCATAAAAGTATTTTAACAATATTTTCGGTGCTATTAGTAGATGCTGTTCGTGTAACACCCCTGTCGTGTCCAATCGAACCGCAACACAAGTGGACAACATACAAATAAAAGGTTTACAGAATACATAGAATTAAAATTTATTTCATCAATACGAATATAGTTCAAATAACATAACACAACGTGGTCTCACTAGAAATACTCAAGTCCTCAAAAGTTTTCCCATACATAAAAATAGAATAACATGTAAATAAATTAGCTCCAAAGATAATTGCGCACGTACTCTCTGCTACCGTAAACGCTTGTGCCAAGCTGCTACTCTCCTGTGGATAGGAACAATCAAAGAATGAGCCACGAATGCTCAGTAGGAAGTTACCTCCTCCAAACAGTAGGAGAGATCAATTTTTGGTGGCAACAATAAAATTAACACAGTGGCAACAACAATAATTCGACGACAAAGGTGATTAGGTAAACTAACATCCACAGCAAGAAATGAATCAACAAGGATATCTTATGGGTGTGGCCCCCTCCCCCTACCAAGCTGAGTCATACCACTCTGCACTCCCAACCGCTAGTGGAGTGGTGATCCGTAATCACACAGCAGATCACGTCCCCTATCAAGTAGAGTCATACCACTTTGCACTCCCAACCGCTGATAGAGTGGTGATCCGTATCACACAGCAGATCACGCTTGATGGAGTGGTGATCCATATCACACAGCAGATCATGTTTGATGGAGTGGTGATCCGTATCACACAGCAGATCATGTTTGATGGAGTGGTGATCCGTATCACACAGCAGATCACGATTAATGGAGTGGTGATCCGTATCACACAGCAGATCACGATTGATGGAGTGGTGATCCGTATCACACAGCAGATCACGTTTGATGGAGTGGTGATCCGTATCACACAGCAAATCACGATTGATGGAGTGGTGATCCGTAACACACAGCAGATCACATTTGAGGGGGTGGTGATCCGTAATCACACAGCAGATCACGTCCCCTGCAACTCCGTCATCAAGATAAATAATTTCCATCAATTCCATCTTATGAACCTCCAATTTATCACGTTATTATCAAAAGCCATTGATCCAGTGATTCATCACCCAAGTCCTTAATAATTCCACATTTAATCCTTACAGCAAATTCTTCTCAAAAGTCCCCGATATCATTTGATTCACATATTAGCCCTTTAAATTCTAACTCGTAACCAATCTAATCGATTTCCAAATAAATCATAATTTGATCCTATCTTACAAATCCATCCTCAATAAGATTTAAGTATCCCAATCAAGTTTCGACGCAATCATAAATTCAACTGTCCCAAATCCAACTCAATTTATCAATCAATTTAATCGATCTTACTAAATTCCTCCAATCTAATTTGCATTCAATTTCAATTCCAATTTGCAATAATTAGACTCACTTCAATGAACCAAATCATGGATTCAGATTACTTAACTTGATCTACACCAGTCGCCTCATCATTAGTTTGGTTAATCCTCAAGTCTGATTTAAACCAATTTCAAACCTGAATCTAAACCAAAACTGATTATGAACCCAACCTAAATCAAAACCAAAATCAACCTTTAAGTTAAACCTTAATTAAACTAATCCTTCTTCCTCCTCAAAACTGTCAGGCCATCACACCGTCAGGCCGCCCCGCTACCAAGCCGCCACGCCGCCACCGACGTCTCCGCTGGGCCGTGGCTGCCGCCCGACCACCGCCTCCGGCGTCGCCAGACCCGCGTTGCCCCGCGCGCTAGCCGACTCCGGCCTGTGCAATCGTGCACACGCCACCGGCCGCTCCCGACGCCGTATCACGCGCCAAAATTGCATCAACACCAGGTCCGTGCTGCCTGCGCACGACGCCTGCACGCATCAGCGCCGCACGCCGCTGCACTGCACGCCGCCGCCTCCGCTGTCGGCCGCCGGAGCACAGCGGACGATCGGGGAAGAAGATGGAGATTTTGCAAATATAATCCTCTAATCTTTCTACTATCAATCATGCCATAGATTGGTATAACACGTCAAAAATTAAACATATCTAATCTCTACTCAGTTTTGCTTAGATCTAGGTTATCATCATCCTCCTAAATATCATGAGGGTCACTAAGTTTATCGATTATTCAACATGAACATGTCTCAGGCTTAAAGGTAAAGAAAGAACGGATGAAAATAACTCAGCCTACCTCGAATAGAGGTAAAGAGAAACGAATGAAAGTAACATCACCTACTTCGAATAGAGGTAAGGAGAAAACAAATGAAAGTAACTTAACTTACCTCGAATCTCGATAACGATCGTCCCAAATCTTCTTGCCACTCCGTAAGCCTCTCCAACAATTGTTCCTTGACTCTCTCTATCTGTCCGAGTTTAGTGGGTGGTTGCTGCCTATAAATAGAGACGGTTATTGGGTTGTGGGTTGTGGGCCCGAGTAATGGGCCGTTATGGAGTGACGGGTGGTTACAGTTCGAACCCTTCCCTTTTTATCCATGTCAGCATTTCTTATAGAAGTTATTATATCGGCAATAGTATCCCTACCCATGACGAACTCAAATTATTCTTGTCTTCCAATTTGGATATAATCAACATGTTTTATTATTATTTTATTATTTATTTTTCTTGACTATTTTTTTATTCAAAGTATATGCATGAGACACAATCTAGTAATAATTTAATAATGAATTGCTCCATTTTTGGTACCCAACTAGTAGTTCCATCTACTATTATTTAGTATTTATAATACCTTGGGAGCCAGTGAAACTATTTTAGTAAAATTAAACTGTCTAAATTCTCGGGGAATCGCACCAAAAACTCGAGTTCCTTTTGGATTTCCTTCTTGATCAATGACAATTGCAACATTGTCATCATATCATATTATTATACCGTTGTCACATTTGAGTTTTTTACACATATATACAATTATAGCTCTAATTACTTCTGATCTTTCTAAAGGCATATTATCACTACTTCCTTGATTATAGCAACAATAACGTCACCAATATGAGCATACCGGCCCCTATGATTCGAATACACATCAATTGTCGAGCTCCACTATTATCTGCTACATTTAAAAGGATTTTGGGTTGAATCATATGATTTTTCTTTTTTAATTTGCTATTTCAAGGTAGTAAAGAATAAAAAAAAATATTGTGTCCAAAAATAAAGAAATCTTTTGTTGTTTGTTTTTTCATTCACAATATTCAATATAATAAATAGTCCTTTTGTTTAGTTTAGTTCTATATTCCTATCCTGAAATAACAAATTGAGTTCATATAGGCATTTTGTACACAGCTATTTCAATAGCAGCCCTAGCTACAGTTTTGGATACTCCTCCCATTTCATAAAGTATTCGACCTAGTTTAACAACATATACCCAATATTCGGGAGATCCTTTCCCTGAACCCATATGTGTTTCTGTGGGTCTTACTGTAATAGGTTTGTCGGAAAATATGAGTATCCATATTTTTCCACCAGGACGCACATATCATGTCATTGCTCTTCACCCCGCTTCTATTTATCTGGCTGTGATCCAAGAGGGTTCAAGTGCCTGAAGAGCATATCTACCAAAACTAATATAATTGCCTCGACAAGGTATTCCCCTCATTCTTCTTCTATGTTGTTTACAAAATGTGGTTCTTTTGGGGTTGTAGTTGATGGTTTTTTTTTTTTTTCATTCCATCCCTTCTGTAGAACCCGACATGAGAGTTTCTTCTCATCTAGTTCCTCGTGAATGAAACAATTCATTCAATAGTTTTAAACAAATAGTATTATATAAAATACTATTATAAAATATTTATATATGTATTTTATAATACATATTTATAATATAACATATAATAAATAATGCACTAAATCACTAAACTAAGTAATGTGTTTGATATTGAATTTGTTTAATTGTCTGTATATACAATTAAGATACAAAGCTAGATTTATATATTTATTTATAAATCTAGATAGAGGTATAGGTAATGTTTTTTTAATAATTATAACTATAACGATTATACTGAATCTTTTTTTTTATTCTTATTGAACTATGCCAAACAAAAATTATTGTAATTCAATAAATAAATGTTTCGCGGGTGAATATTGACTCTTTTTCATTCGTAGGTTATTCAATCCATAACCTCTTAGAATAAAACAATTTGTTCTTGGTTCGTTCCGCCATCTTGCTCAATGAATCATTAGGATTCTATTTAAAACTAATACTAATCCTATGCAGTCACAAGTTCCACCTTTCCTATAGCTTCTCCATTAATGGTTAGGTCTAAACTCTGCAATGGAGCTCTCAACAAAAGTTTGTTTCCGAGTCAATCTTCTCAGTTTCTATTAACTCCGGGCTCTTTATTATCTTATACATTATAGTATTGTATTAATTTTTAGAGTATTAAATTTTTATATATTATTATATTTTTATATAGTATTATATATTTTTATATACTATTATATTGAATTTTATATTCAATATTGATGCTTTATCACATTGCCTTTCTATAAGATATGAGATAATTCATAGACCATACATATTGTAATTATATATCATTGGTTTTATATTTTCTCTTTATATCATCTTTCATTTATCCACATCCCCTTATTTGTGTTTTACAACTCATAATTAGATTTTTTTATGTTATGGAAGAAATTTTTGTTGTTACAATTATATGATCGATCCAGTCATATAGTGACTATTTCTTGGGATCTCAAAAATACGAAGCAATAAGTTGGTTTTTTTTATATATTGTATATAGTTATTAAGTTTAGAGTGGGGTTCAACAACCTTTGGAATCCTAACCCAACTCTAAACTTTAAACTTACTTTAAAGAAGAAGTCACACACTAAGCATAGCAATTTTACTCTAAAAAAATGGTCAATCAAATTTTTATTCAACCCTATAGAATTAGAGAATTAGAATCAAATTGCTATTTTTGTTTGATATTTCATAGATGAAAGAACCATTTAATAAATGAAAGAACAAATTTGTTTCTATTGCTAGACACTAGTCAAAAATAGAATGGCAAAACAAATAAAGAAAGGTCCATTAGTCCTCATCTACAAATATCCAAATTTTAATGCCTAATACTCCATAGATAGTTCGAATTGTATAGGAACAATGATCAATTTTAGCACAAATTGTTTGTAGAGGAACCCTCCCTTCTCTGATCCATTCGACACGTGCAATTACTTTTCTGTCAATACGCCCTGCAATTTGCACTTGAATTCCCTTTGTGCCCATTTGTTCAGTTAATTCAGTCACCTTTTTCATTGGCTTTCAGAACGAAACTTTGTTTTTTTATTGTAAAGCTATATATTTTGCAAGAATATTAAGTTGTCTATAAGATTTTTCAACTTTTGTGAGAATAATGTTGATTCTTTGGTTTTCAAAATGAATCTCTTTTTGTAGATTTATTTGTAATTCTGCAATTCCTTGCATTTAGCCTTCTATTAACAAATTGGGGAATCCAATATATATTATTATCTAGATCAAATCAATTCTTTTTTTAATTCCTATACGTGCAATTCCTTCAAAACCTGAGGGTATTCTCTTATTTTTTTGTACATAGTTCTTGATACAATTCCAAATTTTTACATGTTCTTATAGGCCCATAGAAAATTTTTTTGGTTTGCACAACCAAAAAGAATGATGACTTTGGGTTGTACCAAGTCTGAAACCAAGTGTATTTATTTTTTGTCCTATTTTTTTCTAAATAGAAATCTAAGATTTATTTCAATTTAAAAATGACTTTGATTTATTTTTCAATACAATTGTTATATGACAAGTAGGTCTTTTTAAAGGATAACTAAGTCCTTGAGCTCTAGGTCTTAACCCTTTTAGAATAGCACCTCCATTGACTTCGTCTTTACTAATAAATTAATCAACTTTATTCATGTTCATATTATGATTTGCATTTGCTACTGTGGAATAAAGCAATTTTAAAATTAAAAAAGATGCTCGATAAGGTATGAGTTCTAGTATCATAAGTGCTTCTTCATAGGAATGCCCCCGAATCTAGTCAATTATTCTTCGAGCTTTGAAAATAGACATACCTATATGTTGGGCTAAAACCTTAACTTTTGTACTTGAAGTCGAGTTCTTTATCTTTATCATAAGGCTATCTCCTACCAACGAATGATAACTACATTTGCTACTTTACTAAAATAGAAAATAAAAATGAAAGAATTAATGACAAGATTTATTATCATTTCTTGCATGTCTCGCAAAAGTCAGAGTAGGGGCAAATTCTCCCAATTTGTGACCTACCATCTGATCTGTTATATAAATAGGTAAATGTTCTTTTCCATTATGAATGGTGATTGTATGTCCAATCATTGCGGGTATAATGGTAGATTCCCGAGACCAAGTTACTATTATTTCTTTCTCCTCCCTCATGTTGAGTTTTTCCATTTTTCCTGATAAATGATTAGCTACAAAAGGATTTTTTTTGTGAACATGTCACAATGGATTACTCCTTTATTTTTACATTTTAAACTATGTTCAATATCTCGATCTAATAAGGTAAGAATAAATACAATAATGATGAATGGAAAAAAGGGAAAATCCTTTAGCTAGATAAGAGGTGGATGTAGCCAAGTGGATCAAGGCAGTGGATTGTGAATCCACCATGCGTGGGTTCAATTCCCGTCGTTCGCCGATCACATTATTGCAAATTCAAAAAATTTGATTTTCAATATTCCTATTTACGGTGACGAAGAATAAAACTATCACTATATTTTTTCCTTTTCCTACTTCTTCTTCCAAGCGCAAGATAACCCCAAGGGGTTGTCGGTTTTTTTCTACCAATAGGGGCTCTTCCTTCACCACCCCCATAGGGGTGGTCTACAGGGTTCATAACTACTCCTCTTACTATAGGGCACTTACCTAGCCAACACTTAGATCTGGCTCTATCCAAGCTTTTTTGGTTCACCCCAACATTACCCACTTGTCCAACTGTTGCTAAGAAGTTTTTGGATATCAAATAGACCTCCCTAGATGGTAATCTTAATGTGGTCAATTTACTCTCTTTTGCAATCAGTTTCGCTACAGCACCTGCTGCTCTAGCTAATTGTCCACCCTTTCCAAATGTGATTTCTATGTTATGTATGGCCATGCCTAAGGACATATCGGTTGAAGTAGATTCTTCCTTTTTATCAATAAAAACCCCTTCCCAAACTATAAAAGCTTCTTCCAAAGCATACGACTTTCTAGATGTATATGATGATATCTAGACAGATGGATCTTATATGAATCGTATGATGAAATACCACATGAGTGGATATATAGGAATCCAAATCTGCCAAATCACTCATGTTATGATCTTCTACATCCTAGGTCTCCCTGTTCTGTCATCTAGCTTATGTTCTTCATGTAGCATTCAGACCAAATGACTCTATAAAATTACATTGCTACTTCCACATATTGCGGGTAACGTAGGAGACATCTCTATTTTTCCCCTCGGGATCTTTCTAATTACCACTGCTTAGCTTTCAATTCACCTCTGATCATCAAATTAAATGGGAATAACCTATTCTCCTCTCTTTGAAAGAAGGGTGTTTCCCATTCTCTATGTGCTTTAAACAATTTTTTCTTCTCCATATTACCATATCTCTAGAGTCAATCATTTTCTATGAGGAACTACTAAACTCAATCACTTGCTGTCGTTACTCAATAGTTTTTTGTTGATGTCTATCCCATAGAGGTACTCAAATTAGATCAGTGATTGATTTCTAGGCTTCGTCATAAACCTAATTGGTTACTTCCAATTATGTAAATCAATAGTTCAAACCACACTCAAAGGTAGGGCATTTCCCATTGATATAGGAACTTCTATAGCGTAAACAATGGTATCTCCAAGTATAGCCCCTCTGGGATGTAAAATATATCACTTCTCACCATCCCCATATTGTATGAGACAAATGTATGAATTTTGATTAGGGTCATATTCTATGGTTATGATTCTACTAGATATGCCTTTTTCATTCCATCAAAAATCGATTTTATGGTATAGACCCTTATTACCTCCCCCCTCTATGCCCTGCGGTAATGATTCCTCTGGCATTACGACCTTTATCACAACGATGCTGTCCATAATCAAATTATTTCATAGATTGGATTTCACTTGACTATCTATGGCTCCATTGCATGTGCTCAGGGTAGAAGTTTTGTATAAATGTATCGCCATGTTATTAAGTATTTTCCTTTAAGTTCTTTTCTCTATAAGAGGTGGAATAGAATAACCCGGTTGAAGCGTAATGATCATACATCTGTAATGCATTGTATGTCCCATAATAGGTCCCATTCTTCTACCCTTTCCGGGGAGTCGATGAGTATTCATAGCTATTACCTTGACACCAAAGCAGAGTTCGACCCAATGGTTTATTTCTGTCCTAGTTGATCCTGATTCGACATTAGAAGTATATTGATTGTTCCCCAATAACCGAATACTTTTTTCTATAAATACTACATATTTGATTACATCCATAAATCCATTTTCTTCCCTATGAGTTCCAGTATCGATAAGAATTCTAGTTCTTACTATTCATATGTTATGGTATGAATATACCAATTCATTATGTATGGATGATGAGATTCCATTGATACAGAGCTAATTCCAATAGACTTACTGAATGTTCCCATTGGCGTGCATCCAGCAGGAAATGAACCTACGAATTTGCCAATTATGAGTTGGGCGCTTTAACCATTCAGCCATGGATTCTTAACAGGGATCATCATACATCATCATAACCAAATTCCAATTGAAATGAAATCTTTAGGAGGAATCAATGAAATGACATCAATTCAAATCCTAGCTCTTTGAATTGAGAGAGATATGGAGAGAGATCAAGAATTCTCACTATTTCTTAGATTCATGGATCAAATTCGATTCAGTGGAATCTTTTACTCACATTTTTTTCCACAAAGAATATTTTAGGAAACTCTTTGACCCCAAAATTGGGAGTATCTAACTTTCACATGATTCACAAAGTTCAACAAGCAATCGATATTTCACGATCAAAGGTGTAGTACTGCTTGTAGCAGCAGTCCTTATATCTCATATTAACAATCGAAAGATGGTCGAAAGAAAAAATCTCAATTTTATGGGGCTTCTTCCCATACCTATGAATTCCATTGTACCCAAAAATGAGACATTGGGAGAATCTTTTTGGTCTTCCAACATCAATAGGTTGATTGTTTCACTCCTGTATCTTCCAAAAAGGAAAAAGATTTCTGAGAGTTGTTTCATGGATTCACAAGAGCATACTTGGGTTCTCCCAATAAATAAAAAGTGTATCATGCCTGAATCTAACCGGGGTTCGTGGTGGTGGAGGAACTGGATCGGAAAAAGGAGGGATTCTAGTTGTAAGATATCTAATGAAATCGTAACTAGAATTGAGATCTCATTCAAAGAGAAAGATAGCAAATATCTGGAGTTTCTTTTTTATCCTATATGGATAATCTGATCCGCAAGGACCATGATTGGGAATTGTTTGATTGTATTTCTTCGAGGAAGAAGCGAAACATAATCAACTTGAATTCGGGACTCAAAATCTTAGGGAAAGACTTGATTTGTTATCTCATGTCTGCTTTTCGTGAAAAAAGACTAATTGAAGGGGAGGTTTCTTCAAACAACAAAGATCTGAGGCAACTATTCAATCAAATGATATTGGGCATGTTTCCCGTCTCTTCTCGAGAAACAAGTGGGGTATTTCTTTGAAAAATTGTGCTCAATTTCATATGTGGCAATTCTGCCAAGATATCTTTGTTAGTTGGGGAAAGAATCAGCATGAATCGGATTTTTTGAGAAACATATTGAAAGAGAATTTGATTTGGTTAGACAATGTGTGGTTGGTAAACAAGGATCAGCTTTTTAGCAAGGTACGGAATGTATTGTCAAATATTCAATATGATTCAACAAGATCTATTTTCATTCAAGTAACAAATTCTAGCCAACGGAAAGGATCTTCTGATCAATCCAGAGATCATTTCGATTCCATTAGAAATGCGGATTTAGAATATCACACATTGATCGATCAAATAGAGCTTCAGAAAGTAAAAGAAAGGTTGATTCTTTGGGATCCTTCCTTTCTTCAAATGGAACGAACAGAGATAGAATCAGATCAATTCCCAAAATGCCTTTTTAGATCTTTGTCAATGTCCCGGGTATTCACGGAATATGAGAAGCAGATGAATAATCATCTGCTTTCGGAAGAAATCGAACTTGGGAATCCTACAAGATCAATTTGTTCTTTTTTTTCTTTGATAGATGGTCAGAACTTCATCTGGGTTCAAATCTTACTGAGAGGTCCACTAGAGATCATAAATGTTTGAAGAAAAAACAAGATGTTTCTTTTGTCCCTTCCAGGCAATCAAAAAATAAAGAAATGGTTGATATATTCAAGATAATTATGTATTTACAAAATACAATCTCAATTCATCCTATTTCATCAGATCCTAGATGTGATTTGGTTCTGAAGGATGAACCAGATATGGACAATTCCAATAAGATTTCATTCTTGAACAAAAATCCATTTTTGGATTTATTGCATCTACTGCATGATCGGAACAAAGGGGGATATGCGTTACACCATGATTTTGAACCAGAAGAGAGATTTCAAGAAATGGCATATCTATTCACTCTATCAATAACCGAGCTGGATCTGGTGTATCATAGGGGATTTGCCTTTTCTATTGATTCCTATGGATTGGATGCAAAAAAAATTCTTGAATGAGGTATTCAACTCCAGAGATGAATTGAAATCAAAACAGAAATCTGTATTGGTTCTACCTTCTCTTTTTTATGAAGAGAATGAATCTTTTTATCGAAGGATCAAAAAAAAAATCAGTATGGATCTACTACAGGAATGATTTGGAAGATCCAAAACTAAAAATAGTGGTATTTGCTAGCAACGACATAATGGAGGCAGTTAATCAATATAGATTGATCCAAGATCGGATTCAAATCCAATATAGAACCTATGGGTACATAAGAAATGTATCAAATCAATTCTTTTTAATGAATAGATCCGATCGCAACTTCCAATATGGAATTCAAAGGGATCAAATAGAAAATGATACTCTGAATCATATAACTATAATGAAATATATGATCAACCAACATTTATCGAATTTGAAAAAGAGTAAATGGTTTGATCCTCTTATTTCTCAAACCGAGAGATCCATGAATCAGGATCCTGATGCATATAGATACAAATGGTCCAATGGGAGCAAGAATTTCCAAGAACATTTAGAACATTTCATTTTTGAATAGAAGAACCATTTTCAAGTAGTGTTAGATCGATTACATATTAATCAATATTCGATTGATTTGTTCGAGGCTATCGACAAACAAGATTTGTCTAAGTCACTTCGTTTCTTTTTGTTCAAGTCACTTCTCTTTTTGTCCAGGTCACTTCCCTTTTTGTCCAAGTCACTTCCCTTTTTCTTTGTGAGTATTGGGAATATAGCCATTCATAGGTCTGAGATCCACACTATGAATTGAAAGGTCTGAATGATCAACTCTGCAATCAGTTGTTAGAATCAATAGGTGTTCAAATCGTTCATTTGAATAACATGAAACCCTTCTTATTAGATGATCATGATACTTCCCAAAGACCAAAATTCTTGATCAATGGAGGAACAATATTACCATTTTTGTTCAAAAGGATACCAAAGTGGATGATTGACTCATTCCATACTAGAAATAATCACAGGAAATCCTTTGATACCATAGATTTCTATTTCTCAAGGATATCCCAGGATCGAGATGATTGGCTGAATACTGTGAAACCATTTCATAGAAGTTCATTGATATTTTCTTTTTATAAAGCAAATCAACTTTGATTCTTGAATGATCCACATCACTTCTCGTTCTATTGTAACAAAAGATTCCCATTTTATGTGGAAAAGACCCGTATCCACAATTATGATCTTACATATGGACAATTCCTCAATATCATATTCATTTGCAACAAAATAGTTTCTTTGTGTGTCGGTCCAAAAAAACATATTTTTTTGGAGAGAGAGACTACTTCACCAATTGAGTCACAGGTATCTGACATATTCATACCTAACAATTTTCCACAAAGTGGTGACAAAACGTATAAATTGTACAAATCTTTCCATTTTCCAATTCGATCTGATCCATTCGTTCATAGAGCTATTTATTCGATCACAGACATTGTTGCAACACCTCTAATAGAGGAACAAATAGCCAATTTTGAAAGAACTTATTGTCAGCCTCTTTTAGATATGAATCTATCTGATTTAGAAGGGAAGAACTTGCAACAGTATTTCAGTTTCAATTCAAACATGGGTTTGATTCACACTCCATGTTTTGAGAAATATTTACCATCCGCAAAGAGGAAAAAATAGAGTCTTTGTCTAAAGAAATGCGTTGAGAAAGGGCAGATGTATAGAATCTTTCAATGAGATAGTCCTTTTTCAAATCTCTCCAAATGGAATCTATTCCAAACATATATGCCATGGCTCCTTACTTCGATAAGGTGCAAATATCTAAATTTTGCCCTTTTAGATTCTTTTTCAGACCCATTGCTAATACTAAGTATAAGTAGCAGTCAAAATTTTGTATCCATTTTTCATGATATTATGCATAGATCAGATATATCATGGCCTATTCCTCAGAAAAAATTGTGGGTGATTCTTCCACAGTGGACTCTAATAATTATGAGTAAGTGTTTACCAAATCTTCTTCTTCTGTCCGAAGAAATGATTCATCAAAATAATGAGTCACCCATTCTATTGATATGGACACATCTGAGATCAACAAATGCTCGGTGGTTCCTCTATTCAATCCTTTTCCTTCTTGTTGCTGGATATCTCGTTCATATACATCTTCTCTTTGTTTTTCGAGCCTCTAGTGAGTTACAGACAGAGTTAGAAAATATCAAATCTTTGATGATTCCATCATACATGATTGGGTTGCGAAAAATTTTGTATAGGTATTGTACATCTGAACTGAATTCTTTCTGGTTAAAGAATCTCTTTCTTATTGCTCTGGAATAATTAGGAGATTCTCTGGAAGAAATATGGGGTTCTACTTCTGGTGGCAACATGCTATTGGGTGGCGGTCCCGCTTATGGGATCAAATCAATATGTTCTAAGAAGAAATATTTGAATATCAATCTCATCAATCTCATAAGTATCATACCAAATCCCATCAATTGAATCACTTTTTTGAGAAATATGACACATTTAGGTCATACAAGTAAAGAGATCTATTCATTGATAAGAAAAAGAAAAAATGTGAATGGTGATTGGATTGATGATAAAATAGAATCCTGGTCACGGATAGTGATTCAATTGATAATGAAGAAAGAGAATTCTTGATTCAGTTCTCCACCTTAATGACAGGAAAAAGGATTGATCAAATTCTATTAAGTCTGACTCATACTGATCATTTAGCAAAGCATAACTCTGGTTATCATATGATTGAACAACCAGGATCAATTTACTTATGATACTTAGTTGACATTCATAAAAAGTATCTAATGAATTATGAGTTCAATAGATCCTATTTAGCAAAAAGATGGATATTCCTTGCTCATTATCAAACAATCAGTTATTCACAAACCTCATGTGGGGCTAATAGTTTTCATTTCCCATCTCATGGAAAACCCTTTTCACTCCACTTAGCTCTATCCCCTTCTAGGGGTATTTTAGTGATAGGTTCTATAGGAACTAGATGGTCCTATTTGGCCAAATACCTAGAGACAAACTCCTATGTTCATTTCATTACGGTATTTCCAAACAAGTTCCTGGATGGCAAGCCTAAAGGTTATCTTATTGATGATATCGATATTGATGATAGTGACAATATTGATGATAACCTTTATACGGAGTTGCTAATTATGACAAATGTGCTAACTATGTATATGACACCGAAAATAGACCAATTTGCTATCACCCTTTAGTTCAAATTAGTAAAAGCAATGTCTCCTTGCATAATATGGATTCCAAACATTCATGCTCTGTATGTGAATTAGTTGAATTACTTATCCCTTGGTCTATTAAAGAACTATCTCTCCAGGGATTGTGAAAGATGTTCCACTAGAAATATTCTTGTTATTGCTTCCTCTCATATTCCCAAAAAAGTGGATCCCGCTCTAATAGCTCCAAATAAATTAAATACATGCATTAAGATATGAAGGCTTCTTATTCCACAATAATGAAAGCACTTTTTCATTCTTTCATATACTAGGGGATTTTGTTTGGAAAAGAAAATGTTTCATACTAACGGATTCAAGTCCATAACCATGGGTTACAATGCATGAGATCTTGTAGCACTTATCAGTGAGGCCCTATCAATTAGTATTATGCAGAGGAAATCAATTATAGAAACTAATACAATTAGATCAGCTCTTCATAGACAAACTTAGGATTTGTAATCCAAGGTAAGATTGGTTTAGGATCATGGGATCCTTTTCTATCATATAGGAAGGGCTATTGCACAAAATGTACTTCTAAGTAATTGCCCCATAGATGCTATATCTATCTATTTGAAGAAGAAATCATGTAAGGAAGGGGATTCTTATTTGTACGAATGGTGCTTCAAACTTGGAACGAGCATGAATAAATTAACGATACTTCTTTATCTTTTGAGTTGTTCTGTCAGATCTGTGGCTCAAGATCTTTGGTCTTCACCCGGACCCGATGAAAAAAATTGGATCACTTCTTATGGATTCATTGAGAATGATTCTGATCTAGTTCATGGCCTATTAGAAGTAGAAGGCGCTTTGGTGGGATATTCACGAACAAAAAAAGATTGCAATTAGTTTGATAATAATCAAGTGACATTACTCGAACCAAGGAATCGGTTGGATATGATGCAAAATGGATCTTGTTCTATTGTTGATCAGAGATTTCTATATGAAAAATATGAATTGGAGTTTGAAGAAGGGGAAGGAGAAGGAGCCCTCGACCCGCAATAGATAGAGGAGGATTTATTCAATCACATAGTTAGGGCTCCTAGAATATGTGCCCATGTTGTAATCTATTTGATTGTAATGAAAGGCCCACTGAATTGGGATTTCCCTATTGGGCCGAGTCATTTCACGACAAGCAGATCATTTATCATAAAGAGGATGAGCTTCAAGAGAATGATTCGGAGTTCTTGCAGAGTGGAACCATCTAGTACTAGACATGAGATAGATCTTCCAAAGAACAAGGCTTTTTTTGAATAAGCCAATTCATTTGGGACCCTGTAGATCCATTCTTTTTCCTATTCAAAGATCAGCCCTTTGTCTCTATGTTTTCACATTGAGAATTCTTTGCAGATGTAGAGATGTCAAAGGGGCTTATTGCTTCCCAAACAAATCCTCCTACATCTATATATAAATGATGGTTCATCAAGAATATGCAAGAAAAACACTTCAAATTGTTGATTCATTGCCAGAGATGGCTTAGAACCAATAGTTCATTATCTAATGGATCTTTCTATTATAATACTCTATCCAAGAGTTATCAGTATTTATCAAATCTATTCCTATCTAATAGAATGCTATTGGATCAAATGACAAAGACATTGTTGAGAAAGAGATGGCTTTTCCTGGATGAAATGAAACATTTGTTTCATGTAACAGGAGAAGGATTTCCTGTTCCTTAGCCTTAAAGATATGTGGCTATGAAAAGGGGATTAAGTGGAATAGAATTGGCTGGGTGGTAGAGTCATGGAAACACTTGTTTATTCCATATTTTGGACCTTAGCTCCATGGAACAATATGCTACTTACTGCTGAAACATGGAAGAATTGAAATCTTAGATCAAAACACTATGTATGGATGATATGAATTGCCTAAACAAGAATTCTTGAACGGCAAACAACTAGAGCCTCTTACTCACTACATCAAACAATTTCCATCAATGAAACCATGTAAATCCATCAAAAAATCAAAAATACACATGTTTGATGAAATGGTTGTTGCTATCTGCTCCAATAATGAATCCTTGGTTTAACTGAATAATTAAAGAAAATAGATAAACCTTTCTTTTCATCTCAGGTTGATGGATCTTCTCAATTTGAATATCTCCATATGAATAATACACATTCTAATTGACCGAGTCTAATTTGAAATTTCAAATTGTTTTGTTCTGAAGCAAAGATATCCATGGAGGCCAGTTCATCCTATTCAGATATTCATGACCAAGAGGTACTAGATTCTCTTTCGAATAAGCCATGAAAGGAGAAGGAAGGCTGGAATGCCAACATATGTCATTCTATTATCTAATTCATCCTACCCGATACCATTTTGGGAACGTCCAGTGCCAAAGTCACTGAATGGGTAAGTCGCCAATCCCTAAAATGGACTATGTCCTTTATCTGCTAGGTTATAGGTACTGGTGGATATTTTATCAGAGGTTTCTATCAATCTACCCTTGTGTGATTCCTATTGAATCATATACTCAAGGGTGGGTGCAGGGTGGGCGATTTCAAAATGGACTCCTCATTCATTAGATAGGTGGAGTGTTGGAGTATTTCTATCAACCGGTCATATAGGCCCGAGTCAGACATCAAATTGATTCGATTTGCATTATTCAAAGGATATCTTATATATATCAGAAATATGTACACTCAAACCTATTTCTCGATTCAATAGAAGCCCCCAAGAAGTGAATATGGTACCCAAATAACGATAGATATGGCCAAAGTGGGTCCAATTATGCCTATTCCTAATCCTAAATAGAATGTGAATGTAATGACATAGGGATCCATATGTAAGTAAACATAGTATCTATTTACATATGCTTGAATGACCCCTTCTCATAATTCTCATAATAAGAATATACATAACTCCGGTCTGGTATGGTATGGAATGAACTTATAATTTGATGATCGAGTTGATTCCATGATTATAAGTTCATAACCCCAGTCCCTTCCTAGTCCCTTTACATCAAGTTGTATTGGAAGGTGCGGCTGGATCACCTCCTTTTCATGGAGAGCTAATGCTTGTTGGGTATTTTGGTTTGACACTACTTCACATCCAAAAAGAAGCGAGCTACCTCTGAGCTAAGCTTGGATATGGAAGTCTTCTTTCATTTCTCAACAGTGAAGTAAGACCAAGCTCATGAGCTTATTATCCTAGGTCGGAACAAGTTGATAGGATCCCCCTTTTTACGTCCCCATGTCCTTCCCGTGTGGCGACAACATGGGGACATAAAAAAGAAAGAGAGAAATGGGGTTTCTTTCACTTTTGGCATAGGAGGCCTCCCAGTGGGAGGCCCACATGATGGGCTATTAGCTTAGTGGTAGAGCGCACCCATGATAATTGCATCATTGCGTCTGGGTTGTGAGGGCTCTTAGCCACATGGATAGTTCAATGTGCTCAACAGCACCTGACCCGAAGATGTGGATCATCCAAGGTACATTAGCATGGCATACTCCTCCCATTCGAATCAGAGTTTGAAACCAAACTTCTCGTCAAAAGGATAGATGGGGCGATTCAGGTGAGATCCAATGTAGATTTAACATGATAGTATTCTCTTATTTATCACCTATGTCAACTATTTTGGCATAATGTCATCGCCTATTGTCAATAAGAAACTGAAAGAAACCTCAGAAATGGAAGAATGGGGAGAAAGTGAGGAAGAAAGCGATGTAGAAACAACTTCCAAAACGAGGGAGACTAAACAGGAACAAGAGGGATCCGCTAAAGAAGACCCTTCCTTTTATTCGGAAGAAAAGTAGGATCCAGACAAAATAGATGAAATAGAAGAGATCTGAGTAAATGGGTAGGAAAAAAACAAAGGATGAATTCTACTTTCATTTTAAAGAGGCATGCTATAAAAATAGCCCAGTTTACAAAGATTCTTATCTTGATACCCATCAAGATAATTGGCAATTGGGAAGACTTAAAGAAGATAAAAAAGAAAAGACTTATTTAATATATAAAAAATCTCTTTTGAATTTTCTTTTTTATTATAAATGATGGAATTGTCCATTGAGATATATAAAAAATGATTGATTTGAAAATGTTATACGAAATGAAATCTCACAATATTTTTTTTATACATGTCCAAGTGATGGAAAAAAAAAAATTTTACAGATCCGCCCAATTTATCGATTTTTTTGGAAATGTTAGGACCGAAAATTTTTTTGTACATGACAGAAAAACTATCCCATGAAGACCTATATAATCATTGGGTTTATACCAATGAACAAAAAAAGTAAAACTTGAGTAATGAATTACTAAGTAGAATAAAATTTCTAGAAAACTCTTTTCTAGATATGCTCGAAAAAAGAACTAGATTATACAATGATGAAAATGAACAAAAAATTCTTGCACAAAGCATATGATCCTCTTTTGAATGGACCATATCGCGGGACAAAAAAGAAATTACATTCACATGCAATAAAAAATGATTTCCTATTTTCTACAAAAGAAAAATTTGCCATAGAAACTTGGAAAAATAAAATCACTAAAATTAAAGATATAATTTTTTTAATTATATTAATGATTATAATGATTATCGAGAATTTGAGCATCAAAAGAATACATTCGTTGAAAAATTAGTAGTGACTTATATTGGTAACTACATTAACTCAATAGGTAAATCTTCTTTTGAGCCTGCACATAGTTTGACCTTGATCAAATTTTCTTTATTATTTTCATTACCAGAACAAAAAGCACTTAATTCAGAAATTCAAGAAAAATCTTTTCAATTTGAATGAATTACAACTTATAGAAATGTAAATGACCGAATAACTATTTGAAAGAAATCTATTGGAATAGAATATGAAATAGAAGATGGAATAGAAGAAATTTGTAAAGAGGTTCCTCAATGGTCATATAAATTAACCGATGATTTAGATTTAGAAGGGCAAACTAAAGAAGAATTGCTGAAAGATCCTGAGATTCATTCAAGAAGAGCTAAATGCATGGTAATTTATACTGATGATATTGATAATGAAAATTTGAATACTACAAATAACTCTATTGATACTATTAATATTAGTGATATCAATAATAATGATAATAGTGATGAAGATGAAGAACTAGCTTTGATATATTACTCACAATAATCCAATTTTCGTCAGGATATAATCAAAGGATCCATGTGTGTTCAAAGATGTAAAACCTTTACTTGGGAAATGTTTCAAGCAAATATACATTCTCCGCTTTTTTTGGATCAAATAGACAAAACATTTCTTGTCTCTTGTTTTGATATATCGGAAATGAGAAACCTCATTTTCAGAAATTGGTTAAGAAGAGAACCAAAGTTGCAAATTTCTGAGGAAGGAACAAAAGAAAAGGCAGAAAAAAACAAAATATGAGGAAATATAGATAGTAATATCCGAAATTTGGGATACCATTATATTTGCTCAAACAATAAGGGGTTTGATGTTAATAACCCAATCTTTTCTTAGAAAATATATTCTATTACCTTCATTGATAATAGCTAAAAATATTGGGTGTATGTTATTACTTCAATTCCCAGAGTGGTGTGAGGATTTGAAAGACTGGAAAAGAGAAATGCATATTAAATGCACCTATACTGGTGTTCAATTATTAGAAATAGAATTTCCCCACGATTGGTTAATAGAAGATATTCAAATAAAGATTCTATTTCCTTTCTGCTTGAAACCTTGGCGAAAGTCTAAGGTCCTATCGGACGATAGGAATCTAATGAAAAAAAAGAAAAAAAAAGACAATTTTTGTCTTTTAACAATATGGGGAATGGAAGCGGAAGTTTCCTTCAGTTCTGCATGAAAATGACCTTCTTTTTTTGAACCCATTTATAAAGAACTCGAAACAAAAATTCAAAAAACAAAAAAAAATTTCTTTCGAGTTTTAAGAGTTTTCAAAGAAATAATAAAATGGTTTCTGAAAGTTCTGAAAGTTAGGAAAGAAAAAATAGGATGGACTATCAAAGTAGTTAGAAAATGGATACGGAGAGAATTGGAAAAACTCAATCCAATTGAGTAAAATGAAAGTTTATGTACCGAATGAAAAGAGCAATGATTACAAATCGAGTAATAAAATTACTTATAAATCAGCCACTTAAATTTAGTCTATGGGTTGGACCAATTATTCACTCATAGGAAAGAAAAAGAAAGACCTTGCTGATAGGACACTCACAAGAACGAATCAAATAGAACAAATCACAAAAGATAATATATCAAATTAATACATAAATCACATTATTTTATGAAATTTTTCATTGAAAATATATATAATATATATTAATATTTTGCTATGTACCATTAATATTTTCAGGATCAATGTACAACTTTTCTTTGAATAAAAAAAATATATCAATAAATCCATCATTTACAAGGGTCAAATAAATCAAAATACAATGAATTTTATTTCAACTATAAAAAAATCATTTTCCAATACTAATATTATTCAAAATATTATTCAAATTAGTAATAATAATTCAAATATTTCTTACAAGAACCTATCCTACTTGCCTCAAGCATATGTATTTTATATATTATCACAAACCTAATTACTTAAGACCCAATTACTTAATAAATCTTACTTGAGATCTGTACGTCAATATGATAGAACTTATCCATTAATTGGGGATACAATTAAGAATTATTGTATAGCACAAGAAATAATTGATGCCAAATCAAAGTATAAGAAAATTGATAAGTCTAAAATGAGTGAATGGAAAATTTGGTTAAAGATTCATTATCAATATAATTTATCTCAGACCAAATGGTCTCGATTAGTACTGCAAAAAGGATGAAATAAAATAAATAACGTCAATAAACATCATATCCTGCAAAATAAAGACTCAATAAAATCGGATTCGTATAAAAAAGAAAAAGGCCAATTAATTTATTACATGAAACAAGATTATTATAAGGTGCATTCATTGAAGAGTCAAAAATAAAAAAAAACTATAATATGATCTTTTATTACATGAATATATGAATTATAGGAATAGGGAAGACTTATATATTTATGGACCAACATTAAAAGTAAACGAGAACCAAGAAATTCCATATAATTTCAATACTATTAAACCCAAATCATTTTATATATTGGTAAGTATAGTTATTAGTGATTACCTAGAGGAAGGATATATTATTGATATGGATCAAAATATGGATAGAAAATTTTTGGATTGTAGAATTCTTCTTGATTGGATGGGAACGAACCAAAATCAAGAAAGGTCATATCATATCATATCAAATCCAAAACCTTGGTTCTTTTAAGAATGTGGACTACTCGTTAATGCATATAAGATTAAACCGCTTAATGCATATAGGATGAAATCACGAATCATACCAATTCAATTACTTTTTTTGGATTTTCATGGAAATGAAAATATTATTCAATGTAAAGACATTAATGTAGATCAAAAAAAGAATAAGAATCTTCCTATATCATCTAATAAAAAAGAATATCTTGAATTCAAAAATTCCAACCAAGAAAAAAAGGAACAACAAGGCCAAGAAAATCTTAGATCAGACCTACAAAAATAAAACAAAAAAAAAAGATGCTGAAGGGAATTACACAAAATCAGAAATTAAAATTAAAAAACATAGAAAGAAAAAACAAAAAAAAAAAGAAGGAAGGAGAATTAGAATTTTTTTTTTGAAAAAATATTTCCTTTTCCAATTAAAATGGAATGACTCTTTGGATCAAAGAATACTAAATAATGTCAAGGTATATTGTCTCCTTCTTTGACTGATAAATATAAAGGAAATTGTTATATCCTCAATTCACAGGGGAGAGATGCATTTGGATGTAATGTTGCTTCAAAAGCATATAACTATTAAAGAACTGATAAAAAAAGGAATATTCATTGTCGAACCAATTCATCTATCTTTAAAAAGGGGTGTAAAATTCCAATTTATTATATATCAAACTATAGCTATTTCATTGATCGATAAAAACCAAACTAATGGAAAATAAATAAAAAAAAAAGATATGTTGTTGATAAGCTAGATCCATTTGATGATATAACAATATGCTTGTGAGTGGAGACAAAAATAATTATGATTTTCTTGTTTCAGAAAATATTCTATCTCCTAGACGTCACAGAGAATTGAGAATTCTAATTTGTTTTAATTCTTGGAATTGTAATGTTGTGGATAGAAATCCAATATTTTATAATAAAAATAACATAAAAAAGTACAGACAATTTTGGAATGAGCATCTTAATAGAGATACAAATAAATTCACTAAATTTAAATTATTTCTTTGGCCCAATTACCGATTAGAGGATTTAGCTTGTATGAATCGTTATTGGTTTGATACCAATAATGGTAGTCCATTCAGTATGGTAATGATACATATGTATCTGCAATTTAGATTTATCTAATGGTATATTTCCTACTTTTTCATATAAGAAATACACAACATATCTGGTAGGTAGACAAAAGCAAAAATATATGTTGTGTTAGATTCTAGCACATGATACTGATTTAGTAGCATATATGTATCGATTCAACTGGATCTAGGAAGAAATGTGTAGAATCTTTTTAGATACAAAAACCTCATTCTCTTTCGCGAATGCAAAAATTTCCTTTTCTATCAATATGCTAATTGAATTTGGATTTGCATAAGTAAAAAGGTAGTATATGAATAAATCCAAATTTTTGTCTTTATCCAGATTAAATGACTAGCATAAGAATTTTTTTTCTTATTTTTTCTGATTGATAAAATCCATGAAAAAGAAAGAAAAAGATTAAAAAAAATTATGATAAAAAATTCATCCATCTCAGTCATTCCACAAGAAGAAAAAGAGGAAAATTGGGGATCTGTTGAATTTCAAATATTTTATTTCACCAATAAGATATGGAGACTTACTTCACATTTAGAATTGCACAAAAAAAAAATTTATTACAAAGAGGTCTACGAAAAATTCTAGGAAAACGTCAATGACTACTGACTTATTTATCAAAGAAAAATAGAGTATGTTATAAGAGATTAATTGGGCAGTTGGATATTCGGCAGCCTCAAACTCGTTAATTTCAAGATTCATTCACATTTTTTATACTAGTTATTTGTTTTAATGAACCTTGATAAATTCAAGAAATAATGAATCGGGGAAGAAAAGATATGATTGTACCAGATACAAGAAAGGGTCTCATGATAGTTAATATGGGTCCTCACCATCCATCAATGCATGGTGTTCTTTGACTGATCCTTACTCTTGATGGTGAAGATGTTATTGACTGTAAACCCATATTGGGCTATTTACATAGAGGAATGGAAAAAATAGCAGAAAAACTAACAATTATACAATATCTACCTTATGTAACACGTTGGGATTATTTGGCTACCATGTTCACTGAGGCAATAATGGTAAATGCGCCAAAACAATTGCGAAATGTTCAAGTACCTAAAAGGGCCAGCCATATAAGAGTAATTATGCTAGAACTAAGTCATATAGCTTCTCATTTACTATGGCTTGGACCTTTTATGGCGGATATCGGTGCATAGACTCCCTTTTTCTATATTTTCAAAAAGAGGGAATTGCTATATGATTTATTCGAAGCTACTACGAGTATGCGAATGATGCATAATTATTTCAATATCAGAGGAGTAACTGCTGATCTACCCCATGGCTGGATAGATAAATGTTTGAATTTTTGTGATTATTTTCTATGGGGAGTTGCTGAATATAAAAAACTTATTACGTGAAATCCCATTTTTTCTAGAATAAGTTGAAGGGGTGGGCATTATTGGTGGGGAGGAAGCAATAAATTGGGGCTTATCAGGACCAATGGTAAGAGCTTCTGGAATCCTATGGGATCTTCGTAAAGTTGATCATTATGAGTGTTATAATAAATTTGATTGGGAAGTCTAATGGCAAAAAGAGGGAGATTCATTAGCTCATTATTTAGTATGAATAGGCGAAATGACAAAATCCATAAAAATTATTCAACACGCTGTAGAAGGGATTCTCGGGGGGCCCTATGAAAATTTGGAAGTCTGACGCTTTGATAGAACAAGAAATTCTGAATGGAATCATTTTGCATATAGATTCATTAGTAAAAAACCTTCACCCAAATTGGAATTGTCGAAACAAGAACTTTATATGAGAGTAGAAGCCCCAAAAAGGAGAATTATGAATTTATCTGATAGGAGATAATAGTGTTTTTCCCTGCAGATGGAAAATTCGTCCACTCAGTTTCATAGATTTGCAAATTCTTCCCCAACTAGTTAAAAGAATGAAATTGGCTGATATCATGATGATACTAGGTAGTATAGATATCATTATGGGAGAAGTTGATTGTTGAAATGATAATTGATACGACAAAAGTCCAATCTATCAATTCTTTGTCTTTAGAATCCATAAAAGAAGTCTATGGATTCATATGGCTATTTCTCCCTATTTTGAGCCTTATATTAGGAATCATAGTAGGGATACTGGTAATTGTGTGGTTAGAAAGAGAAATCTCCGCAGCCATACAACAACATATTGGGTCGGAATATGCCGGTGCATTGGGAATTCTTCAAGCTCTAGCGGATGGGACCAAACTACTTTTTAAAGAGGACCTCTTACCATCTAGAGGGAATATTTGTTTATTTAGTATCGGGCCATCTATAGCAGTCATATCAATTTTACTAAATTATTTAGCAATTCCTTTTGGGTATCATCTTGTTATAGCTGATCTCAGTATAGGTGTTTTTTTATGGATCGCTATTTCAAGTATTGCGCTTGTTGGGCTTCTTATGTCAGGATATGGATCAAATAATAAATATTCCTTTTTAGGTGGTCTATGAGTTGCTACTCAATCTATTAGTTATGAAATATGATTAACTCTATGTGTCTTATCAATATATCTACGTGCGATTCATTGAACATGAGCTTTTCCCTCTCAACTAGAAATAAGGAAAAAAATGAAAGAAAAGACCTTAAATATATTGAATAGATATTCTCTTTTTATTTATCATTTGAGGTGATGAGTTAAAGCTGACAATTATATGAGTGAAACAAAACAACCTAAAAATTCACAGTAAGAAGACAAAATCTCATTCCCTATGTACAAGAATAAAGTGAAAGCAAACATAAATAGTTTACACCGTTTACCCCAAGATTGAAATTCTTTGATTAGATTAGTGTTATCAATAAAAATTAGAGGACGATTAGGAACACTAAAGTACACAAAAGATTAGTAATAGAGATAATCTCAAGTATCAAAAAAGAGTTATTTCCACATAAAATGAATCATAACAGGGCTTTAAGTTGGTAGAAATGATCAAGCAGTACTCCCGCACGATTTAGATCTAGAGTATGCTCTTACTCACTGATTTAAGAAATAACTAGCAAGAATGAATTAATCCTTTATTTTTTTTTTCAGAGTAGCTTCTTTTTATTTTGAGTTCTTAGAAAGAATATAGCAACAAAAGCAATGGAACACATACAATAATACAATAAAAAAATAATAGATAGAATAAAAAAAAAGATCATTATTTCTTTTTCTCCTCCATCCATATATATACATATGGAATTCTTATCATGATTTATGAACTAGTATATAATTCCTTAATTGATATAATGAGTATTTTATTAAAATATTAAGTTATTACTGAACAAGAAAAAATTGGAATTCTAAGGGATGAGATCAATTTGGAAGTGCTTTTTTGTTATCCTAGCAAATAGAATTTTTTTGGTCTAATTTAAGACTATGTTATGTATCTTTATTCTTCTATTTCCCTACAAAGATGCTAATAATACCGGTCCTTACATTTAGCTATAACCATAGAGGAGTCGTATGAAGCTGAGGTCTCATGTACGATTTTGGAATAGCGATATGAACAGTGATGTTATTATTGACTATGATTATCTAATAGTTTAAGTACAGTTGATATAGTTGAGGCACAGTCAAAATATAGTTTTGGGGGGTGGAATCTATGGCATCAACCCATAGGGTTTGTCGTTTTCCAAATTTTTTCTCGAGCAGAATGTGAGAGATTACCTTTTGATTTACCAAAAGCAGAAGAAGAATTAGTAGCAGGTTATCGAACCGAATATTCAGGTATCAAATATAGTTTATTTTACGTTGCTTCTTACCTAAATCTATTAGTTTCCTCACTATTTGTAATAGTCCTTTACTTAGGAGGGTGGAGTTTATTTATTTCGTACATATTCCATCCCGAACTTTTTGTAAAAAAGAAAATGGTTGCAGTCTTTGGAATTCCAATTGCTATCTTTATTACATTAGTTAAAGCTTTTTTGTTTCTATTCATTTCTATCACAACAAGATGGACTTTACCTAGGATGAGAATGGACAAACTGTTAAATCTTGGATGGAAATTTCTTTTACCTGTCTCTCTTGGTAATCTCTTATTGACAACTTCTTTACAACTTGTTTCACTATAAGTAAAAAACAACGATATTCTACTAACCTCTCTCTAACAAGGAAAATAAACATCAATTTACTCATGGATATACAATATGTTCCCTATGGTGACTGGGTTCATAGATTACGGTCAACAACAGTACGAGCTGCAAGGTACATTGGTCAAAGTTTTATAATTACCTTATCCCAAAAAAATTGTTTACCTATAACTATTCAATATCCTTATGAAAAATCGATCACATTAGAGCATTTTTGCGGTTGAATTCACTTCAAATTTGATAAATGTATTGCTTGTGAAGTATGTGTTCGTGTATGTCCCATAGATCTACCTGTTGTTGATTGGAGACTAGAAAAAAATAGTAAAAAAAATAATTGCTTAATTACAGTATTGATTTTGAGTTCTGTATATTTTGTGGTAACTGTGTCGAGTATTGTCCAACAAATTGTTTATCAATGACTGAAGAATATGAACTTTCTACTTATGATCTTCATGAGTTGAATTATAATTAAATTACCTTGGAATGGTTATCGATGTCAGTAATTGGAGATTACACAATTCAAACAGCTTTGAATTCGACTCAAATCCAAATAGACAAGAATAAACCACTTGATTTGAGAATGATTAATAATTACTAAAATTTCATTTTAATATTAAAAATCCAAGTTTCTTTTGTTTTGTTTGGTTAGTAACTACAAATACTAATTATAACCACTTGGTGTTCAGAATTATTCTTTAATTTAAACTAGAAATAAATTTTGGTGATGATTTTGAATATTTGAACTACTTTTTTCTTTTCACCTAAAAAAATATAGGATAAGATTGGTCCAATAATTTTATCTACATTAATCCATAATATATGAAGATAAAATTTAAATTAGGGATGTATCATATACAGGATACAAGAAAAAAAATAGAGTAACCTTTTTCCTGGACCATTCAGAAAGATCATGAAATATCTTTATCTTTTATTTTATACATTATACTTAATGGATTTACTTGGACCAATACATGGTATTCTTGTAAAATTTCTGGGATCAGTTCTTATATTAAGGGGTTTGGGAGTGGTATTACTTACCAATCCCATTTTTTCTACTTTTTCATTGGGATGCTTTCTTTTTTGTATATCCTTATTCTATATTCCATCAAACTCCTATTTTGTAGCTGCTGTGTAGCTCCTTATTTATGCGGGAGCCATAAATGTCTTAATCATATTTGCTATAATGTTGATGAAGAGTTCAGAATATTCCAATGATTCCCATCTTTGGACCATTGGAGATGGAGTTACTTCAGTGATTTCTACAAGTATTTTTTTTCACTAATTACTACTATCCCAAACACATCATGGTGCGGAATTATTTGGACTACAAGATCAAACCATATTATAGAACAGGACTTAATAAGTAATTTTCAACAAATTGGGATTTGTTTATCAACCAATTTTTATCTTCTATTTGAACTTATTTCGATAATTCTTCTAATTTCTTTAATAGGTTCAATTACTATGGCTCGTTAGTAAAATTACTTAGAATTAAAAGTAAAAGAAAAGTTCTAAATCAAATAAAAAATAGAAAGATTTTTGGTTAAATCTATTGCCAATACCTTCTTTTGTTTTGTAAGTGTTCTATTCTAGTCAAGGAAATCCAGTTGAATTTTTGTTCATATCGAAATTTGATGAGGAATTAGTCAATGATTTTCGAACATGTATTTTTTGTGAGTGTATATTTCTTTTTGAGTAGTATTTATGGATTTATCACAAGTCGAAACATGGTTCGAGCACTTATGTGTCTTGAACTTATACCAAATTCAGTTAATATTAATCTTGTAACATTTTCTGATTTATTGATAATCACCAATTAAAAGGATACATTTTCTCAATTTTTGTTATAGCTATTACAGCCACTGAAGCAGCTATTGGGCTAGCTATTCTTTTGGCAATCCATTGTAATAGAAAAATCAACTTGTATTAATCAATTAAATCTATTGAATAACTAATTGCAATAAAAATAAATATAAAATAATCATATACATATAAATAAATACATATATATTGTATAATTATAGTAGAATTTATATTGTATAATTATAGTATAATTAATTAGAATTAATTATACTATAATAAATTCTATTAATTTCTAATCTAAATCCATTAGAATTCCTTTTTCTATTGGTTTTTGACCAATTTGATTGAATTGAAATTCGCATGCACTATGACCGCGTTTGCGGAAACAGAAGTCAAAGTTTATTGGCCCCTTTCTTATGAACAGAGTTAGAAATATTAATCTATCTTTAGTTTAGTTTTTAGTTTAGATATGGATTCCAACATTTTATAAACCACCGTTTCGTCTGGTATCTATAATCTATAATATAAATATATGATTCAGTTACTATGAACCAGATCGAAAATTCTTATGTTCAAAACTTGAATTTACAGATCCAATGTCGCATTCAGTAAAAATTTATGATACATGTATAGGGTGTACTCAATGTGTACGAGCCTGCCCCACAGATGTATTGGAAATGATACTTTGGGATGGATGTAAAGCTAAGAAAATTGCTTCCGCACTAAGAACTAAGGACTGTGTGGGTTATAAGAGATGTGAATCCGCTTGCCCAACTGATTTTTTGAGTGTCCATGTTTATTTATGGCATGAAACAACTCGCAGCATGGGTCTATCTTACTGATACGCTACAAAAAACTCCACTTGAATCATTTGATTCCTTTTTACCAACAAAAATCTGTACTCGATAAAATATATTATTCCGAGCACGGGTTTTTCTGGACGAAGTGTATCTTGTCTTTATCACGAGTTCTTTTCCTTGGTTAACAATAATTGTTGTTTTGCCAATATTTGCGGGTTCTTCAATTTGTTTTCCCCCATTTAAATTAATAATTTTTATTGTTCTATGTGGAAGACATGTATTGTTTAAAAAAGATTGTTCTTTCTTTTTAACTTATTGCATTGCACGAACACGAATAAGAGTTTTTTTTCACATTTTTTTCATTTTATTTTCTCAAAATTTTTTTTTATTTCTAATATACAACAAATATATATATAATAAGATCAAAAGAGAAAATCCTATATAAAATATATAGAAATTGATATATAAATAAAATATATAATACATGTCCATCGCATAACATATGACTTTAACATATTAACACTGGTTAATACTAAATAAAAAGAATCTAATTATTCTAGTTAATTTATTGAAATCTAACTCATTGTGTAATTGATTAATTAGTTTGTCAAATTAATTAATTAGATTCCAATCAAATAAGAAAAACTTCTGTTATTGGAAATCCCCAATCCTATGATACTTCGTATAGAACTGAAATAAAAAAAACAACAAAGGTTATCTTATCAGGTTTTGTAGTTCTAATTTAAATTAAAATTATAACCACCTTGCCCCGAACTTGATCAATTATAAATTACTTGATTAAGTTACACTAAAACAATATTTGATTCGAATATAGATCATATTGCTAATTAATTAGATTAAATAATTAATTAGCAATATGATCTATATTTGAATCAATTAAAAAATGAAGTTTTGTTTATTGTTACTTTCAAAAAAGATAGAATTGGTGGACCAGAAACAACTAAACTAAGTTCATTAAATTAGAGAAAAATTGGAATTTTTTTTATGGAACATATATATCAATATGCATGGATAATACCCTTTCTTTTGCTTCTAGTTACTTTGTCAATAGGATTTGGACTTCTTCTTGTTCTGACAACAACAAAGAATAGTCGTCGTATGTGGACTTTTGTTAGTGTTTTACTGCTAAGTATAGTTATGGGGTTTTCGGTCAATCTGGCTATTCAGCAAATAAATGGAATTTTATCTATCACTACTTATGTTCTTGGATTATCAATAATGATTTTTCGTTAGAGTTCGGATACTTGATCAATCCACTTACTTCTATTATGTCAATACTAATTACTACTATTGGGATCATGGTTCTTATGTATAGTGACAATTATATGTCTCATGATCAGTGATATTTAAGATTTTTTTCTTATATAAGTTTTTTTAATACTTCCATGTTGGGATTAGTTACTAGTTCCAATTTGATACAAATTCATATTTTTTGGGAACTTGTAGGAATGTGTTCCTATTTCTTAATAGGTTTTTGGTTCACACGACCTATTGTTGCAAGTGTTTGTCAAAAAGCTTTTGTAATTAATCGTGTAGGGGATTTTGGTTTATTGTTAGGAATCTTAGGTTTTTATTGGATAACTGGTAGTCTAGAATTTCGGGATTTATTCAAAATAGTTAATAACTTGATCTATAAAAGTGAGGTCAATTTTTTATTTACTAGTTTGTGTGCCTTTTTATTATTGATTGGTGTAGTTGCAAAATCTACACAATTTCCTCTTCATGTATGGTTACCTGATGCTATGGAGGGACCTACTCCCATTTCAATTCTTATTCATGCTGCTATTATGGTAGCAGCACGAATTTTCCTTGTAGCCCGCCTTTTTCCTCTTTTCATAGTTATATCTTCCATAATGAATCTTATTTCTTAAATAGGTATGATAACACTACTATTAGGAGCTACTTTGGCTCTTGCTCAAGGAGACATTAAAAGAAGTTTAGCCTATTCCACAATGTCTCAATTGCGTTATATTATGTTAGCTCCAGGTATAGGTTCTTATCAAGCTACTTTATTCCATTTGATCACTCACGCTTATTCTAAAGCTTTATTGTTTTGGGATCCAGATCTGTTATTCATTCAATGGAACCTGTTGTTGGATATTTGCTAGATAAAAGTCAGCATATGGTTCTTATGGGTGGTTTAACAAAATATGTTCCAGTTACAAGAACTACATTTTTATTAGGTACACTTTCTCTTTGTGGTATTCCACCTCTTGCTTGTTTTTGGTCTAAAGATGATATTCTTTTTGATAGTTGGTTGTATTCACCAATTTTCACAATAATAGCCTATTTGACAGTAGGATTAACTGATTTTATGTGTTTCATGTGTATTTACTTACTTTTGATGGATATTTGCTTGTTCATGTTCAAAATTATGGTAGTACTAAAAGTCATTCAATATCTATATGTATATGGGGAAAAGAGGTACCCAAAATAAACAATCCAAATTTACTTTTCTCAACTACAACTAATACTAATAAGGTATTCTTTTTTTCAAAGGGTATATATAAAATATATGATAATGTAATAAATCGGATGCAATACTTTTGTACTTATTTGTGAACTAAATACACTTACACATATCATCATGAATCAGACAATACTATGATATTTCCTCTATTTGTATTAGTACTATTTACTTTGTTTATTGGATTAATAGGAGTTCATTTTGATATAGGAGTAATATATTTTGATATATTATCAAAATGGTTAACTATATCAACATCAACAAACCCTTTCCACTCAGATTCAAATCATTTTCCGAATTGGTATAATTTTTCATAAATGTAATTTTTTCAGCAACTATAGCTATTTTCGGACTATTCATAGCATTTATTTTCTATAGGTCTGTTTATTCAACTTTCCAAAATTTGGACTTAATCAATTCATTTGTAAAAATCGGCCTTAAGAGAATCCTTTTTGATTGAATAAAAATTGTGATATACAATTGGTCATATAATCATGGTTACATAGATATTATTTATACTAAGATCTTTACAATGGGGATAAGAGGAGTGGCAAAATTAACTCAATTTTTTGATAGACATATAATTGAGGGAATTACAAATGGAATTGGTCTTTTTAGTTTCTTTATAGGGGAAGGAATCAAATATATAGGGGGTGGATGAATATCATCTTATTTATTCTTATATATATCCTATCTTGTATTTCTTGTATTTTTTGTATTTGTATTTAGCTCCAAGTTTCTATGGAAAATTTTTCTTTTATAGAAAATAGGAAATCATTTTTGATTGCATGTGAATGTAATTTTTTTTTATTGTCCTGCGATATGGTCCATTGAAAAGAGGATCATATGTTTTGTGCAAGCATTTTTGTTCATTTTCATCATTGTACAATATGGTTCTTTTTTCGAGCATATCTAGAAAATAGTTTTCTAGAACTTTTATTCTACTTAGTAATTCATTACTCAAGTTGTACTTTTTTTGTTCATTGGTATAAACCAAATGACTATACAAGTCTTCATGGGATAGTTTTCCTGTCATGTACAAAAAAATTTTCCATTCTAACATTTCCAAAAAGTTAGATAAATTGGGCAGGTATGTAAAAGATTTTTTTTTTCCATCACTTGGACATGTATAAAAAAATATTGTGAGATTTCATTGCATATAACATTTTCAAATCGATCATTTTTTATATATTGCAATGGACAATTCCATCGTTTATAATTGAAAAGAAAATTCACAAGAGATTTTTTATATATTAAATAAGTCTTTTCTTTTTTGTCTTCTTTAAGTCTTCCCAATTGCCAATTATCTTGATGGGTATCAAGATAAGAATCTTAGTAAACTGGGCTATCTTTATAGCATGTCACTTTAAAGTGAAAGTAGAATTCATCCTTTGCTTTTTCCTTTCCATTTGCTCGGATCTCTTCCGTTTCATCTATTTTGTCTAGATCCTTCTTTTCTTCCAAGAAAAGGAAAGGTCTTCTTCGGTGGATCCCTCTTGTTCCTATTTAGTCTACCTCATTTCGAAAGTTATTTCTACATCGCTTTCTTCCTCACTTTCTCCCCCTTCTTCCATTTCTAAGGTTTCTTTCAGTTTCTTAGTGACAATAGGTGATGGCATTCTACCTAAATAGTAGCACAGGTGATAAATAAGAGAATACTAAAGATTCGAGCCATAGAATTTCTCAATTTTGACACAAGGTACTTATTAGGTCGAATAGAATGATTTTGCCGTATCCAGAATAATACCAATCCAACACATTTCATGAATAAAATGTGACCAATTAACCAACCAAGAAAACTACTTGTTACAAATAACATCTTGTTGCATCAAAACATATAAATGTTGACTAATCTAGCTAATGTTGAACTTGGTAAAATGAAATGGTTGAATAATTTAAAAATTATATTATTCAGGAATACACTTTGAATGCTGAGATTATGCATTGAATTTCTAGTAGTAGATCCATAATCAAAAAAGTTTTTTTGATTGTTCCAGAAGAAATGAAACAAAAGATATGGTAGAACTAGGATAGTTATTGTATGAGGTCTTCCCAATGCTCAATGAAAAGGTGCATAATAGATCGATATGAACATCATGAGCTATCTCGTAATGAAACCTGTTGTTTTTGATACCTCCTTCTCGGTTCCTTCTTCCATAACCCGAGCTCATAGAAGGAAGAGATAAGAGGGCCCTATGGAGAAATGTGGTCAGAAATCCATAATAGAGTCTAACCACAATGACTGAATTTATTATCTTCATGCATAAGGATAATAGATTACATAGTTGAAAAGATTTCACAATCATCACAAACCTCCCCTTTTTCTTTTCTATTGCAATTTCTCGATTATTATATGATGATTTCTTAACTTTCCATATATAGGGACTATAAATGACATCTCTTATGTCAATGATACCATCTTCTTCGATTGAATGACATCTCATTTCTTATGTCACTGACACCAAAGGGATATTAAATGAATGAGATTGGGATATAGATGGAATATAATGAAATAGAGCCACTTTAAGGTTCCCTATGAAATGAGGCATGGAACGGAGCCACTACGAAGAAGTTCCAGGAGTTACAAAGGAAGCTTCGGACTCAAATTGTTCATGGGTTGAGAACGGGAGTTGAACTCTATGAGGTCGAATCTCCCTTTGTTCCTCAATAGCTCAGTGGTAGAGTAGTTGGCTATTAACTGACTGGTCTTAGGTTTGAATCCCACTTGGGGAGATTTGATTAATTCCTAATTCAAGAATGAAGAATTGAAGGAAATAAATAAATAAAGGGCTCGCTTTGACAGTTAGGAGCAGGTAACCCATTCCTTGTCTTTGTTTCTATTGCGTTCTATCTCATCGTATCCCATTCTTACGATATTTGAGAATCACCATCCTCGGTATAGATCCAGGATAATCCCTTGTATATAGCCAATTAAGAATTCTTGGATGATATATTTGCAGTGCATTAAAGATGCAGTCATCGATTCTCCCGATAGGCCACAATTGCTGCGAGCAAACATATTAATGACAATAACGAGGAACGCATTTTAGCTATGCTACTAATACTTGTATACTTGTACTTGCTCTACCCATTTCAACAAAAGACCCATAGTTCAATAGCTTTGCATCCGCTATCCCGATCATGATTTTCTTACCCCCAGAGGTAAAGGAAAGGTCCTTCCTTTTTGGGTCAGTTATGGGCGAGGAGGGATTCGAACCCTCGACACCATGGTTCGTAGCCACGTGCTCTAATCCTCTGAGCTACAGGCCCCACCCATCTCCACTGGATCTATTCCCAGGAGTACCCTCATAAAGGAACCTTTCCTCTCCTTAGCTATTTTGAGTTAAGAAGATGTGAAAGCGCCTTTCTCTCTATAAAAGACTATAAGAATAGTGTGTTCCGAGGTGTGAAGTGGGAGAGAAGAGATGTCATAATTGGGTTTTTGAATAGGATGACCTTTGCATTTTGACCTTTGCAATTTTTATTTTGATCATTCTCCTATTTAAAAAGAAAAATAAGAGGTGTTAAGCTTTTTATCATTATCATTATGGTGTCGAGCTATTTTTCTGCAAGACCTCCTCCACAGTATTGTCACCACAGTAGAGTTTAACCACTAAGTTTGGGATGGACTGGTGTGGTTCCTCTATGCCTAGGACACCAGAATATTGAATCATGAATGAAGAAAGGATGATAGAAAAGCATATTGGCTAGTGATTGTGAGGCCCCAATTCTTGACTTCTTGACTTGAAGGGACACCAAAGGCCTCTGCCCTTCCATCCCTTTGGTTTTTTCATGTTGTCAAATAGTTGAACAATGAAAATGGATGGTGAGTGCCTGATCCAATTGATCAGGTCATGTAGGAACAAGGTTCAAATCTCTCAGTCTGTTAGGATGCCTCAGCTGCATACATCATTGCACTTCCACTTGACACCTATCGTAATGATAAATGGCTTGTCTCACCATGACCTTATATTGGATTCTCAATACTTCTGTCACTCCACCCCCGTAGGGGTAGAGAACCTGTCACTGTCTTGACTGTGCTACTAGAGGCTCTGGGGAAGTCAGAATAGGAGAGCACTCATCTTGGGGTGGGCTTACTACTTAGATGCTTTCAGCAGTAATCGGCTCCACACTTGGCTACCCAGCATTTACCGTGGGCATGATAACTGGTACACTAGAGGTGCGTCCTTCCTGGTCCTCTCATACTAGGAAAAGGTCCTCTCAATGCTCTAACGCTCGTACTGGATATGGACCAAACTATCTCACAACATTTTGAACCTAGATCACGTACCGCTTTAATAGGCGAACAGCCCAACCCTTGGAACATACTACAGCCCTAGGTGGTGGGGAACCGACATCGAGGTGCCAAACCTTCCTATCGATGTGAACTCTTGGGGAAGATCAGCTTATTATCCCTAGAGTAACTTTTATCCGTAGAGTGATGGCCCTTCCACTCGGCACCGTTGGATCATTAAGGCCGACTTTTGTCCTTGCTCAATGGGTGGGTCTTGCAGTCAAGCTCCCTTTTGCCTTTGCACTCAAGGGCCAATCTCCATCTGTCCTGAGGAAACCTTTGCATGCCTCCATTACCCTTTGGGAGGCCTACACCCCATAGAAACTATCTACCTAAGACTGTCCCTTGGCGCATAGGTCTTGACACAAGGTTAGAATTCTAGCTCTTCTAGAGTGTTATCTCACTAATGGCTCGAGCCCCCCCGGAAGGAGTCCTTCTTTGCCCTCCACCTAAGCTATGCAGGAAAGGCCCGAAGCGAACCAAGGGAGCAGTAAAGCTTCATAGGGTCTTTCTGTCCAGGTGCAGGTAGTCTGCATCTTCACAGACATGTCTATTTCACGGAGCCTCTCTTTGAGAAAGTGTCCAGATCGTTATGCCTTTTGTGCGGGTCAAAACTTACCTGACAAGGAATTTTGCTACTTTAGGACTGTTATAGTTATGGCCACCATTTACCGGGGCTTCGCTCGCCGACTACCTTGTCATCAGGTCACCAACTTCCTTGACCTTCTGGCACTGGGCAGGCGTTAGCCCCCATACATGGTCTTACAACTTTGCGAAGACCTGTGTTTTTGGTAAATAGTCACCCAGGCCTAGTCACTGTGACTCCCTTTGTGAGGAGGCACCCCTTCTCTCAAAGTTATGGGGCTATTTTGTCTAGTTCCTTAGAGAGAGTTGTCTCGCACCCCTAGGTATTCTCTACCTACCCACCTGTGTCAGTTTCGGGT
>RXID01014266.1:427500-477500 GCA_005019695.1 Trichopus zeylanicus subsp. travancoricus
GCCAAATCTTATCGTGGCTTCTGGCACAGAGTTAGCCAATGCTTATTCCTCAAATATCATCATTGCTTATTTTCCGAGAAAAGACGTTCACGACCCATAGGCCTTCTACCTCCACATGGCATTGCTCCATCAAGCTTTCGCACATTGCAAAAAATTCCCCATTGCTGCCTCTCGTAAGAGTCTGGGCCGTGTATCAGTCCCAGTGTGGCTGATCATCCTCTCGGACCAGCTACTGATCATCACCTTGGTAAGCTATTGTCTCACCAACTAGCTAATCAGACGTGAGCCCCTCCTCGGGTGGATACCTCCTTTTGCTCCTCAGCCTATGGGGTATTAGCAACCATCACCAGTTGTTGTTCCCCTCCCAAGGGCAGGTTCTTATGTGTTACTCACCCGCTCGCCACTAGAAACACCACTTCTCGTCCGACTTGCATGTGTTAAGCATGCCGCCAGTGTTCATCCTGAGCTAGGATCGAACTCTCCATGAGATTCATAGTTGCATTACTTATAGCTTCCTTGTTCATGGACAAAGCAAATTTGGAACTATCTTTCATCTCAAGGCATAACTTGTACACATGCGCTTCATATTAGCCTGGAGTTCACTCCCATCAATATAGCCATCCCTACCCTATCACGTTAATCCCATGAGCCTCTTATCCATTCTCATTCGATCACAGCGAGAGGGCAAGTCAAAATAGAAAAATTCCCATTGGGTTAAGGGATAATCAGGCTTGAACTGATGACTTCCACCATGTCAAGGTGACACTCTACCATTGCATTATATCCCTTCCCAGCCCCATCGAGAAATAGAACTAACTAATCCGAAGGCAAAGGGTCGAGAAACTCAATGCCACTATTCCTAAATAACTTGGAGCCGGGCCTTCTTTTTGCATTATTACTCTTATGGATATGGATAGAGTAAAATAATGGGAAAAATGGGATTCCATTGTCAACTGCTCCTATTGGAAATAGGATTGACTACAGATGTGAACCATAGCACATGGTTTCATAAAATCTATACAATTTTTTCCCGATCTAAATCGAGTAGGTTTTTTTTTACATGAAGAAGATTTTGTTCAGCATGTTCTATTCGATACTAGTAGGAAAAGAACCTGACTCGGTATTGTTAAAAAAAGAGGGGAGGCAGAACCAAGTCAGGATGATATGGATCACCCCTTCTTCTTGCGCCAAAGATCTTAACATTTCTGAAGGAACTGGAGCTACATTTCTTTTCAATTTCTATTCAAGAGTTCCTATGCATTTCCACTCCCTTTTTCCTTTTTCTTGAGATCTCAAAAATTGAAATGGACAAATTCCTTTTCTTAGGAACACATACAAGATTCGTCACTACAAAAAGAATAATGGTAACCTCACCATTAACTACTTAACTTCATTTTCATTTATGAATTTATTTCATTTATGAATTTCATAATAATACATGTCCTACTGAGATAGAATTTGTGACTTGCTATCCTCTCTTGCCTAGCAAGCAAAGATTGACCTTTATCGAAAGACTGATTCATTCATATCAACATGAGGGTCCAACTCCATTGCCAGAATCCATGTGTATATTTGAAGCAGGTTGACGCCCTCGCTTCTCTCAAGGTACAACCCTCTTCCCACTGAGCCCCCTTTCTCCTCGATCCATAGAGAAAAAATAAAATGTAGGATTGGTTCCAATCGTTCATCATGGAAGAAAGGACTCACTGAGCCGGAATCACTAACTAGTACTAATATAATAGAAAAGAACTGTCTTTTCTATATACTTCCCTCGGTTCTGTTGTTACCATAGGTCTTACGCAATCAATCGGATCATATAAATATCCCTTCAACACAACATAGGTCATCGAAAGGATCTTGGATGACTCACCAAAGCACAAAAGCCAGGATCTTTTAGAAAATGGATTCTTATTTGAAGAGTGCATAACTGCATGGATAAGCTCACACCAACCCGTCAATTTTGGATCCAATTCGGGATTTTCCTTGGGAGGTATCAGGAAGGAATTGGAATGTAATAATATTGATTCATACAAAAGAAAAGGTTCTCTATTGATTCAAACGTTGTACCTATGGAATAGGGATCGAGGAAGAGGAAAAAAAGTCGAAGGTTTCACATAGCACTTTTGATCGAAAAATCAATCTGACTTATTTCGTACCCTTCACTCAATGAGAAAATGGGTCAGATTCTACAGGATTAACAAACCTATGGAACATAAGGAATGATGGAAGGGAATAAAAATAGAGGGAAAGAAAATCAAAATGAAATAAAGAATAAAACAAAAAATAGAAGTAAATATAAATAAATTAAGTAGAAGATAGAAGAGCCTATATTCCAAATGAACAAATTCAAAATCGAAAAGGATCTTTCTGATTCTCGAAGAATGAGGGGCAAGGGGATTGATCGAGAAAGATCTCTTGTTCTTATTACTTGTTCTTACTATCTTATTATAAGTTATAAGATCGTGATTTGATCTGCATATGTTATGTTTGGTAAAAAGAATAATCTTCTACTTTGATTATAAATGGAAAGTGTTCAATTGGAACATAAAAAACAGACTGAATTGGTCTTAGTTTCTCTTCGGGACAAACTGGGAGAAGGGAGGAGATTTTCACAAATGAGGAAAAGGATCCAATTACTTCAAAAGAATTGAATGAGGAATTGTATGAGGCGAAAATCTCATGTACGGTTTTGTAGAGTGACAGTAAGAGTGACTTATCTGTCAACTTTTCCACTATCACCCACAAAAAACCAAGCTCTACCTTACATAAAGTTGCCAAAGTATGATTAACCTCTGGATTTGAAATCACTGCTTATATACTAGGTATTGGCCATAATTTATAAGAACATTGTGTAGTATTACTAAGAGGAGGAAGGGTTAAAGATTTACCAGGTGTGAGATATCACATTGTTTAGGGAACCCTAGATGTTGTCGGAGTAAAGGATCATCAACAAGGGCATTCTAGTGCATTGTAGATTATTATCCAAGACTTGTATTATTTGATGATGCCATGTGAATCACTAGAAACATGTGAAGTGTATGGCTAACCCAAAAATGAAAGTTTCATAAGGGGACTGGGTAGGCTACCATGAGACAAAAGAAAGATCTTCTTTCTAAAGAGATTTGATTCAGAATTATTACTATATTTATATGTCCAAGGTTCAATATTGAAATCATTTCAAAGGTTTTCCCTTACTTTGTCCATGCAACAAACAATTCGAAATACCTCAAATTTTTCAGAACAAGTCTGAGTCAAATAGCAATGATTCAAAGCACTTCTTTTTACATTACACTATTTTAGAAACCCAAGGACTCAATCGTATGGATATATAAAATACAGGATTTCCAATCCTAGCAGGAAAAGGAGGGAAACAGATACTCAATTTAAAGTGAGTAAATAGAATTCCATACTCGATCTTATAGATAAGATATATATAGACTTATGTGGAAAGCTATATTCGATGAAAGTCGTATGTATAGCTTGGAGGGAGATCTTTCATATCTTTCGAGATCCACCATACAATATGGGGTAAAAAAAAGCCAAAATAAGTGATTTGTTTTTAGCTCTTATAAAAAGAAAACTGATTCTTAAACCTCTTTCACGCTTATGTCATGTCGAGGTACTATAGAAGAAAAAACTGCAAAATCCGATTCAATTTATCGTAATTGATTAGTTAACATGTTGGTTAACCATATTCTGAAACATGGAAAAAAATCATTGGCTTATCAAATTATCTATCAAACCTTGAAAAAGATTCAACAAAAGATAGAAACAAATCCACTATCTATTTTATGTCAAGCAATATGTGGAGTAACTCCCGATATAGCAGTAAAAGCAAGACGTGTAGGCAGATCGACCCATCAAGTTCCTATTGAAATAGGATCTATACAAGGAAAAGCACTTGCCCTTCGTTGGTTATTAGGGGAATCCTAATAATGTTCGGGTCGAAATATGGCTTTCAAATTAAGTTCTGAATTAGTAGATGCTGCCAAAGGGAGTGGCGATGCCATACGCAAAAAGGAAGAGGCAAATAGAGCTTTTGCACATTTTTGTTAATCCATGAATAGGAATAGTCCATGGATCCATACATCTCGATTGGAAAATAATCAATAGAAAAAGAAATAATTGGAATTGATCAATATCTTTTTGGAAACAAACAAAAAAGGAAAAGAAAGATGAAAATAAATCATGGATCAACTAGGCCCTCTCGGGGGCTTCCTTAAGAATAAGATAGAGGAATCTTATGGAAATATCATGGAATAAGGTTTGATCCTATTTATTCATGGGGATTCCATAAATATCCCATTCCAAAAATAGAAAGTTTGAAACAATTAGGACTTTTTTAGAGATTGGATGTAGTTACTAATTCATGATTTGGCATGTACAGAATGAAAACTTCATTCTCAATTCTACGAGAATTTTTATGAAAGCCTTCCATTTGCTTCTCTTCCATGGAAGTTTCATTTTCCCAGAATGTATCCTAATTTTTGGTCTAATTCTTCTTCTGATGATCAATTCAACCTCTAATTAAAAAGATAGACCTTGGTTCTATTTCATCTCTTCAACAAGTTTAGTAAGAAGCATAATGGCCCTATTGTTCTGATGGAGAGAAGAACCTATAATTAGCTTTTTGGCAAATTTCCAAACAAATAATTTCAATGAAATCTTTCAATTTCTTATTTTACTATGTTCAAGTCTATGTATTCCTCTATTCGTAGAGTACATTGAATGTATAGAAATGGCTATAATAGAATTTTTGTTATTCGTATTAATAGCTACTCTAGGAGGAATATTTTTTTGTGGTGTTAATGATTTAATAACTATCTTTGTAGCTCCAGAATATTTCAGTTTGTGTTCCTACCTATTATCTAGATATACCAAGAGAGATGTACGGTCTAATGAGGCTACTATGAAATATTTACTCAAGGGTGGGGCAAGCTCTTCTATTCTGGTTCATGGTTTCTCTTGGCTATATGGTTCATCTAGGGGGGAGATCGAGTTTCAAGAAATAGTGAATGGTCTTATCAATACACAAATGTATAACTCCCCAAGAATTTCAATTGCGCTTATATCCATCACTGTAGGAATTGGGTTCAAGCTTTCCCCAGACCCTTTTCATCAATGGACTCCTGACATATACGAAGGAGTGCAGTTCGTTCGATAAATTCCAACTTCTATATCTATCTCTGAGATGTTTGGCTTTTTCAAAACTCCATAGACATGCAGAAGAGAAAGGCTATTCCCACTCAGACCAAGACATAACTTTTACCAAAAGTTTATTGTGATCTTTTTGTTCAAATAACAATTAAGGCAAAGCAGGGTCAGGAACAATGAATCTCTTTATGATAAATAGATCATTTTGTAAGTTAGTTATTATGGGTAGTTCCTACAAAGGATCGGACTAATGACATATACAATACTTGAATTATAGATGTAGATGCTACATAGTTAGTTCTCATCCATCAGAGACTACGAGTGTAATAGGAGCATCCGTTGACAAAAGGATCACCCTAAGATGATCATCTCATGGCTATTGAGAATGAATCAAATTAGATGGTTCTATTTCTCAATCTTTCTTAGTTGCTTCAACAGAACCAAGGTTGAAAAGATTGAGAAAGTCAGTCATTCACAACCACTAATGAAGGATTCCTGAAAAGTTAATGATTAATAATCCTTTATCAAAATCTAATGGACTCGGTCTTATACATATGCGACGAAGGTAATCAAAAAAGAAAGAAGATGAGTTCTTCTTTCTTTTATCACTTAGGAACCGTGCAAGATGAAAGTCTCATGCACAATTTTGAATGACAAAAAGAAGTGAGGAATCCTCTTTTCGACTCTGACTCTCCCACTACAGTTGTTGCTTTTCTTTCTATTACTTTGAAAGTAGCTGCTTCAGCTTTAGCCATGAGAATTTTTGATATTCCTTTTTATTTCTCATCAAATGAATGGCATCTTCTTATGGAAATCCTAGCTATTCTTAGCATGATATTGGGGAATCTCATTGCTATTACTCAAACAAGCATGAAACGTATGCTTGCATATTCATCCATCGGTCAAATTGGATATGTAATTATTGGAATAATTGTTGGAGACTCAAATGATGGATATGCAAGCATGATAACTTGTATGGTGTTCTATATCTCTATGAATCTAGGAACTTTTGCTTGCATTGTATCATTTGGTCTACATACCAGAACTGATAACATTCGAGATTATGCAGGATTATACACGAAAGATCATTTTTTGGCCCTCTCTTCAGCCCTATGTCTCTTATCCCTAGTAGGTCTTCCTCCACTAGCAGGTTTTTTCGGAAAACTCCATCTATTCTGGTGTGGATGGCAGGTGGGCCTATATTTCTTAGTTTCAATAGGACTCCTTAGGAGCATTGTTTCTATCTACTATTATCTAAAAATAATCAAGTTATTAATGACTAGACAAAACCAAGAAATAACCCCTCATGTGCGAAATTATAGAATCCCCTTTAAGATTAAAAAATTCCATCGAATTGAGTATGACTGTATGTGTGATAGCATCTACTATACCAGGAATATCAATGAACCCAATTCTTGCAATTGCTCAGGATACCCTCTTTTAGCTTCTAGGTCTATTTTGTAGTTTAAGATCCCTCTTACTAACTGGAATAAAAGAATTAGTAGATCTGTTCCACCCAACATGGGAAGGGACTGGGGTTATAAACTTATAATCATGGAATCGACTCGATCATCAGATTATAAGTTCATTCCATACCGGACCAGGCCGAAATAGGGTTATGTATATTCTTATTATAAGAATTATGATAAGGGGTCATTCGAGCGTATGTAAATAGATACTATGTTTACTTATATATGGATCCCTATGTCATTACATTCACATTCTATTTAGGATTAGGAATAGGTGTAATCAGACCCACTTTTGCCATATCTATCATTATTTGGGTACCATATTCACTTCTTTGGGGCTTCTATTGAATCGAGAAATAGGTTTCATTGTACATCTTTTTGATATATATAAGATATCCTCTGGATAATGCAAATTGAAGCACTTTGATGTCTGACTTGGGCCTATATGACCAATCGATAGAAATACTCCAACACTCCACCTTTGTCATTTTGTCATATATGGAATATGTGACACTAGATAGATATCATATTCATGGAATACGATTCACTTTCAAGATGCCTTGATGGTGAAATGGTAGACATGCAAGACTCAAAATATCGTGCTAAAGAGAGTGGAGGTTCGAATCCTCTTCAAGGCATAATATTGAGAATGCTCATTGAATGAGCAATTCAATTACAGATTTTGGATCCAATAAATATTGTATTGATATACTGAGTATCTTATCTGTTGATATGAAGTATTCCGGTGATCCCCATGGTCTGAGTCTGGGTTGTTAGAATTGGAATAGGTTCGGCAATGGATCATGAAATCTTGGTGATCTTCTCTATCTAATGAATGAGGAGTCCATTTTGAAATAGCCCGCCCTGCACCCACCCCTGAATATATGATTCAATAGGAGTCATACAAGGGTAGATTGATAGAAACCTTTGATAAAATATCCACCAGTACCTGTAACCCAGTAGATAAAGGACATAGTCTATTTTAGGGATTGACGACTTACCCATTCAGTGACTTTGGCATTGGACGTTCCCAAAATGGTATCAAGTCAGATGAATTAGAGAATAGACAAATGTCTATTGGCATTTCGGCCTTCCTTCTCCTTTCAGGGCCTATTCGAAAGAGAATCCAGTACCTCTTGGTCATGAATATCTGAATAGAATGAACTGGCCTCCATGGATATCTTCACTTCAGAATAAAATAATTCAAAAATTTGAATTAGACTCGGTCAATTGGAATGTGTATTATTCATATGGGGATATTCCAATTGAGAAGATCCATCGACCTGAGATGAAAAGAAAGGTCTATCTATTTTCTTTAGTTATTCAGTTAAACTAAGGATTCATTATTAGAGCAGATAGCAACAACCATTTCATCGGACATGTGTATTTTTTGTTCCGATTGATTTACATGGTTTCATTAATGGAAATTTTTTGATGTAGTGAGTAAGAGGCTCTAGTTGTTTGCCGTTCAAGAATTCTTGTTTAGGCACTTCATATCATCCATACATAGTGTTTTGATCTAAGATTTCAATTCTTCCATGTTTCAACAGTAAGTAGCATATTGTTCCATGGAGCTAAGGTCCAAAATATGGAATAAATAAGTGTTTCCATGACTCTACCACCCAGCCAATTCTGTTCCACTTAATCCGCTTTTCATAGCCACATATCTTTATGGCAAAGGAATGAGAAATCTTTCTCTTGTTAAATCTTTCAGAATGAGAAATCTCATATTCCCAAAATAGTGGATCCCGCTCTAATAGCTCCGAATAAACTAAATACATGCATTGATAAGATTTAAAATCCCCTTTTGTTGGGAATATATCAGGACCCCACTACTCATCGTATTTGGTTTGGTATTGCTACTGCACATGACTTCAAAAGTCATGATGATATTACTGAGGAACATCTTTATCAGAACATTTTTGCTTCTTACTTTGCACAATTAGCAATAATCTTTTTGTGGATGTCCAAAAATTTGTTTCATGTATCTTGGCAAGGAAATTTGGAGTCATGGATACAGGACCCTTTACATGTAAGACCTATTGCTCATGCAATTTGGGATCCTCATTTTGGTCAACCCGCCGTAGAGGCCTTTACTCGAGGAGGTGCTATTGGCCCCATGAATATTGCTTATACAATTGGATTACGCACCAATAAAGATCTTTATACTGGAGCTCTTTTTCTATTATGTCTTTCTGGTATATCTTTAATAGCGGGTTGGTTACACCTACAACCAAAATGGAGACTGAGTGTTTCGTGGTTTAAAAATGCTGAATCTCATCTCAATGATCATTTGTCAGGAATTTTTGGACTAAGTTCTTTGGCTTGGCAGGACATTTAGTTCATGTCACTATTCCCGAATCCAGGGGGGAGTATGTCAGATGGAATAATTTCTTAAACATATTACCATATCCCCAAGGATTGGAACCACTTTTTACCGATCAGTGGAATATTTATGCACAAAACCCTGATTCTAGCAGTCATTTATTTGGTACCTCAAAGGGGGTAGGAACTGCCATTCTAACCCTTCTTGGAGGATTCCATCCACAAACACAAAGTTTATGGATGACCGTACTGCTCATCATTATTTAGCTATTGCATTTCTTTTTCTCGTTGTTGGTAATATGTATAGAACTAACTTTGGGATTGGGCACAATATCAAAGATCTTTTAGAAGCACATATCCCCCCGGGGGGTCGATTAGGACATGGGCATAAGGGCCTTTATGACACAATCAACAATTCGATTCATTTTCAATTATGTCTTGCTCTAGCCTCTTTAGGGGTTATTACTTCTTTAGCAGCTCAACACATGTACTCTTTGCCTGCTTATGCATTCATAGCACAAGACTTTACTACTCAAGCTGCATTATATACTCATCACCAATACATGGCAGGATTCATCATGATGGAAGCCTTTGCTCATGGAGCTATATTCTTCATTAGAGATTATAATATGGAACAAAAGAGGATAATTTATTAGCAAGAATGTTAGACCATAAAGAAGCTATCATATCTCATTTAAGGGAATGGCTCGGCTATCTCACTTAGCCGAGCTATCTCACTTAGCCGAGCCAAAACAGAAAAATGTGGAATGAATATATATATAAGTATAAGAAAATCTTAGCTAAGAGGGGTCATAGAAAGAATAGGTTCCAAATCAACAAAAGGGGATTTTAAATCTTATCAATGCTAACAATCTAGCCTTCTCCCCCAAAAGGAGATTTTAATAAATAACCAAATATAATGCTTGGACTAAGTGCAAAAGTAAAATCAACCGATGTTCATACATGAGTTTCTCTGGTATGAAATGAGCCACTTCAAATAGGTTCATTGCTCCAGCCCAGAATACAATTAATCTGGCGTGGGCTACGTGAGGCCCAATAGTATGCCAGACAAATTTATAAGTCTCACATTCTTGGCCCACCAAGCAAAACTGATAGTTTCTTATTCACGACCAGCTAAAGATAAAGTTCCATTAAAGAGCATTTCCATGGGGTAGAACCTCCTTAGGGAATATAAGGTTTTCATGAGGCTGATCTTGAGCCACCATCCAAGCACAAATACCTTCATTTAACAGAATAATTTTGGTGTAGAAAGTCTCAAATTTAGGACCTTCTGCTACACATATTTCTTGGGAAATTAAATCATAGGCATGTAGGTTCAGAGTCAGACTGACTACCTCAAGAGCACTAATCCATAAACCGGTTATTGGTACAAATAACATAAAGAAATGTAACCAATGTTTAGTGGAAAAAGCAACCCCAAAGATTTGGGACCAAAAGCGGTTAGTAATCACCATTGAATAAGTCTCTTCAACTTGAGTTGGGTTAACAGCATGGAATGTATTTGCATTGTCGCCATCTTTGAACAAAGTATTTTCTACGGTAGCACCATGAATAGTGCATAGCAAAGTGGCGCCTAATACTTTGACAACTCCCATCATACGAAATGATTTCAATGTCCAATTATGAAACCCTTGGAAAAAGAGGATGAATCGAAATATAGTTGCTACGCCAAAATGGGACGCAAAGAACCAACCAGATTGACCCAGTGAATAAATCAGGAATACAAAAATAAAAACAACAATTGGAGTAGAGAATGTGATTGCATTATAAGGTCACAATTGAATAGATCAAGCAATTTCAAATTGATGTAACATGAAACCTATTAGTCCAAGAACACCATGGAGAGCAACAAAAGTCCACAAGCTGCCTAATTGACACCAACGAGTAAAATCTCCTTGTGCCTTAGGACCCCATAGTGGCAACAGAGAGTGTGCTAAACTATTCACAGGAGTAGAAACTACAGCGATTAAGAAATTACAACCTTCCAAATAGGAACTGGCCAATCCACGGCTATACCACAAAGTTACAAAAGTTGTACCTGTAAACCAACCTCCTAAAGTGAAATAAGCATAAGGAAAGAGCAATAGACCAGACCAACCTACAAAAATGAAACTGTCCCTCTGTAACCAATCATCCATAATATTAATAAATCCTTTTCTTCTTTGGTAAATCTACCAAGGGCTATAGTCATAGTGATCCTCCTATTCAATTACTTCAACCAATATCGAACACCTCATATCATTTTTGGGTCATACAAAAGTTTGATTGTCTATGGGAAATTCCTTGTTTAATGCCTTTTATGATAGGTTTCGAAGATACAAATTCTTCTTTTCTATTGGAACACATAGGAACCTAGGTAAATCCATAAGTTTGATTCAATAGGACCTTACTATTTCCATTCTTATCCCATTCTTAACTTAATAAAATAAGTTAATAAGAATATGAATTTGAACCTCAAATTGTCCTATGACTCATATCACCGAGTATAGCTTTTAAGTAAGGGGCAAAAAAAATAAAATTCCTTATTTTTTCCTTGCCCCTAAATTTAATATTAAAATTAAATAATAGTAGACTGGAAATGAAAGCCCTTTTCTCTTCTTACATTTGTTCACTATTGCATTTTTGCAATAAAAAAAATAATAGAATGTATAATTCTGGAATCAAACAAAAATATTGCAAAAGAGATTTTTAAAATATTTATCTATAGCGGAAAAGAATAATGATTTTTTCCTATGGAAGAGCATCCAGTAACAAAAAGATAAAATCAAAAAAATATTAACAAATTTTTGCATGGTCCAAGGAAAAGGAAATAAATAAAATCCGCTTCTACAATTTAATGTATATCAAATTTAAATATTAGAATAGCTGATAGAGTCATGATTCAATGGGTCAAGTTCACTTACTTTTTCTAATTCAAAATTCTATGGCGGGTTTCATAGGAACAATTAGGAATACTTTGGTTTTGTGATTAATAATTAGGATTGGATATCTAGAATAATTTTTATGTCCCAAGATAATTTGAATAATGAGACATGAAGAGGACTACTATGTTACTACAGGGTATAACTCAGTACAATTATTAATTACTAATTGTTCAACTTTGTAACTATAGCTTTCAATAATAAGAATTGATTATAATAATATAGTAGTTACCCTTTTACTTTTTTTAGAGGTATCAACTTCTATTCTCTACAAAAAAAATGAAGATTAAAGATTAAGCTTGAGTTTAGTGGAAAAAGCCCTTTATCAGATTTGAACCGATGACTTACGCATTACCATGGTGTTACTCTACCACTGAGTTAAATGGGCCTATTCTTTCTTAATTCATGAATTAGCCATCTTCAATTATGAGTTTACTGCATATATCTATATATGTACTATATAGATACTCATTCAAGAACAAAAAATGGGAGTTGCCTAGTAATTATTGGTAATTGGGTATTAATATTTCATATTATTAATATTATTATTTAATAGAACTACATTTAAATAAATAAATGATATTTAATTAAATAAATAAAATAAATGTAGTGAATTGTTTGAAGATTGATATCACTTGTAATCAATCAGAGCAAGATTGACTTGATCGATACGTGTACCAATCTGACATCAACATAAAAAAATGCAAGATATTCTTATTGAATCATGTGATGATGGAATTCAATTCACACCCTGAACTGAATTTTTTGAATATAAAAAAGAAAATTCTTACTCTTACTATAGTATCATCCTAAAAATAGGAAAGACTCTTCGGATTCAGATCTAGTCATTACATTAAATTATATTCACAATTCCAAAAAAAAGTTCATACTATCATGGTACTATGATGGTGGTCGGGCCGATATGCCCCGATTATCTAGTGGTTCAGGACATCTCTCTTTCAAGGAGGCAGTGGGGATTCGACTTCCCCTAGGGGTATGGCACTACAAAAGGAAGTTGATCATGGATTAGATTATCAATAAGCCTAGAATTAATTCTTCCTGGGTCAATGCCCGAGCGATTAATGGGGACAGACTATAAATTCATTAGTGATATGTCTATGCTGGTTCAAATCTTGCTCGGCCCAAAAATTCATTATCCCACGAGTATGATATAACCTTCAGAAGTGTCCAATATGTAGACCAATACATAGAAATAAAGAGAAAGGGTCCTTTTTTTTTTGCTCTATCCATATGTGTTTCTCATCTATTTTGATCTTTCTAATGATCTAGATTGATGATCCTTAAGCATTAAGAATATGTATGCCATCATAGACCTCACCGGGAATGTAGTTCGATCGGTCAGGGCACCGCCCTGTCAAGGCAGAAGCTACGAGTTCGAGCCCTGTCAGTCCTGAACTAGGACCATTATCTCTCTATTTTATGTGAAAAGAAAAATGAGACAGGCAGCAAAATATAATTTCCTCCGATCTTTATTTCTTTTTTTTTATCATCAGACAAATACGGAAATTTCCATTTCTTCCCCCAGTACCGATTGATTGGGGATAGACATGAGTAGGTACAAGTGGTAGTATTAATATTAAATTAAGTATGGTAAGAGATACATGTTTGACTTTTTTTTTTGATTATTCTTGATCAATGAAATATAATATAATGCCGATATTTTTAGTATAGTAGGAGTGTACATACACAAATTATATTGATTTATTGTACAATAGAGAATGTACTTACCATAATTATCTCAGCAGAGTATTTTTTGGGTTAAATCACACTTTTTCTAGCTTAGCTCCAACTTTCTTTGTGTTTTCTCAATTACTAATTGGAAACAATCTATTTCATTCTCATTCCAATTTCCCATTGAATTTTTTGTCTTATACTTTTTTCTATAACCTACCACCTACCGTCTTTTTTACACTTTTACATACAATTACCATATAAAATATAAAATACCATATGACTGCTATTCTATGGGTTATATATATATCCCAAAGAATAAAAGTGAGATGGAAAAGGGTGAGTTAAAGTTAACTATAAAAGTTTAATATTCCAACAAATTTACTCAAAAAATAAATAAAAGGATCTTCTTTGGTCTTTTATTTTTTGAGTATCCTCCTTTTGGATTTTGGATTAAAATTGGTGTACATACATAAAAAAAAAATTCAGTAGGATTTCCTTCTTGGATCAAGAATCCCATTTTTTATTTTTTATGGATTAAAATTTTCTTGTGTTACGTTATACTATTCAATTATTGATGATGAATCAATTTGATACATCAGATATTATTATTCATAATATTGATCCGATTTAGTATCATCAGGATTCAATTCATCCCAGTGAATTTACAGGAATTACAATTTCTCATTTCTATGGGATTAGATCCCGCGTTATTGTGAAACAAAAAACAATGAGATTATATTCTAGCATTTATTGCTACTGCACTGTTTATTCTAGTTCCTACTATTTTTTTACTTATCATCTACATAAAAATAGTCAGACAAAATGATATATTTGACTAAAAGTTGAATTATTAGTTCTTATCAATGATTGAAGAAATGAAAGAAAGGGATTCAAACTCCATGTCTTAAATGATTAGGGGTGGAATCAGAAGTATTTGAGATACTATGTGAGATAGTATGGTAGAAAGAACTAGAATAATATTCTAGTTCTTTCTACCATACTATCTTCTATTCAATAGCTTTTTGTATAATATTTTTAGTTAAAGTTGTATTGTATATAGATATAGGCTTTATGTAGATCCTAATTTATATAGATCATAGGATAATATATATCTCATATATTAGACGTACATCTATAAATTTGAATAGCCTTTTCTATTTTATTTTGTTTTCTTCAATAGATCAATTTGTACGGATTTTGATTAATCCAAACAAAATAATGGAAGCCTAACTCAACTCTTCTAATGCCTAGGTTTCTTTTCATTCGAAAGAATCAAGAATAGTATGACTATATACTATAAAAAAATAAAATGAAGGAAAAGGAATATTTTTTGGATTCCCATCCTCAAGACAAGACATCATTGATTGAACTATTAACAAATAATCCATGGAGTTCTATGGTAACTAACTTCTTTAGGGTTGGAAAAGGAGTAGAATGCAAGGTTACTCCTATTTTCTTATGTAGGACCTCTTTTGATAATCAAATATCTAGTTGTTTCTAGTAGCAAGTATATATCATCATAATAGTAGAACAACTTTTTCTTAGAATAGTAAAAAAAATAAAGAAAGGAGGAAAACAAAATAAGGAAAAGCAATAGGGATTGCTTTTCTAATTTAATATCCATTATTCTATTAAGAACTAAGAACTAGTGCATCAAAATAGAATATTTAGGAAGAATTCCGTTGGAAAAAATTTCCTATTATGTGTAGATTTGAGTCTCGAAATACAACTATGGTAATCATTCATTCTTTGATTGAATGATTATTATTCATTATTGTATTTTTTTTACTATAATTTAGTATAATTTTGAAAGAGTTAAGGTTTTGGAAAATGATCAATTAAAGTAAAGAATTAATACAATTTGATTACCAAATGGAGTAATCAATTATACCCTAGAGCCCACTCCTTCCCCATACTACAAGTGAAAGGGAAAATGAAAAGACTACCATTAAAGCAACCCAAGCGAGACTTACTATATCCATGTCGAATTATACCTCCTATCTCTATGAAGGAATTATTTTATTGATCAATAATTCTAGTAAAATTAATGGTGCATAGTCAAAACAAAAAAGGATAAGGATTCTGACTTAAGGCTATCTCTAAAGAATAAAATAAAAGGTGACATAGCCACCCTGTTTGAATATTTGAACACTCAGAACTTTTAGTGAGTCTCAATATAAAGTATTTTCAATCCTTTCCACAACTCCTAAATTGATTTCCCATTAGATTATAGCCTATCTAATCTAATTAGATTATAGCCTATCTAATCTAATTCCAGATAGAGTCAATAAACACTACCTATACTAAGGTAGTGTAAGATAATTATGAAATTTTGGATAGTCTTTCGTATAGTGCTTTCTTCAATCCTAGAAGAAAAAAATGGGGAGTCCTTTAGTTTATAGGATTTCTAACCTACTACTTTAATAGTTCTAAATCCCCAAATTGACTCTCACTATCTATTTGTTTGATTCCATTTTATTTAGCAAAAAAAGGCAGAAGTTGTTTCATCTCTATTGATATTGGTTTGGGACATGTATAGAACCACCGAAAAAATTGATAGTCTTTTATAGATATAGAATTTACCTACATACCATAAAAATCCAGTATCCCCAGTATTAACGGGCCTAGCCCTTTGTCCCTACTTTTGTGGGTCAAGAATTCATCGGACAATCAACAGGATATGAAATCTCAAGTCTTTTGTTGAGTTGATTAGGTGACACCCAAATTTGAACTAGGGATAAAGAATTTGCAGTGCCCCGTCTTACCACTTGGCCATGCCGCCAAATCTGATCAAAAATGGATAAAAGTATTATCCATATTCTATTATTAATAATTCTTTTGGAAATTATGAAATTACTGAGAACTCCTTTTTATATTTTATATTTGGATCTTGAATCCCATTATATCCCTAAATTAATCCATCCCTATATCTTTTTTATTGAATCCCATTTAGATTATTTTCTTCGATTGATTGTATCTTAAAATATACATCCGGCTTAAAAAAAATTTTCCTTTCTCTTTTTTTCAATAGAAAAGAAAAGAGAAAAATGAATTTACATTCACAGACTGCAAAATTCAGGACAAACTGTGTTCCCTTAATGGCATAAGAAAAGAAAAATGTCATAAGAAAAGCAAATCAATTTACGATTAATCAGTATAAATTAAATTATTTTGAATAATAGATCATTTTCCATTTCCATTATAACAATATATATGTGTCTATGTAAACCCCAAAATAGAAATTATTACACAGATATTGATTGTATTGAATGGGTATTCCTCTTATGCACATATCCCTGTAGAAAAGTATAAAGTAGAAAGCCATTGTGCTTTTTCATTGGATATATTGAATAAAAAATAGGAATTATGATAGATGTGACCTGCTCCATATTTAGGTTGCCAAAATAAAACTACAATAAAAGCATACAATATGAAGATTGCTAGATAACTATATCGGATCACCATACACCTACTAAATACTATTCTATTCCTCAATTGTATTCTATACATTTTACTATAAAAAAAGAATCTAAGAATTCTTTTTGAACATTAACCAATTATTCTGTCTTTATCACATTCATAATCATAAAAAGTGGAAGTGGATTTAAATTTAATTTAAATTCTGAATCCATTTATTTTTTGCTACCCAATTTGATCATAATATCATACATAATAGGTAGAGATCCATTTTGATATTATATACAAGACTGTATAAGTGTTTATAAGATAAGTGGCAAGATTTTCTTCCAGGAATATTTTATCAACTCATTTATATTTGTACCTATCGAAAATATTCTTCATTTCCTTTGTCTCCTCTCACTTGATACGTATGAATAAAAGACATGTATGGGGGTTACCTAAAATTTTATGTGATTTAGTAAACAGAATATACATTCCATCATTGCTAGATCGATTCATATAGTTTGATGAAGAGTGGGGGATTTTTCGATAAAGAGGAAATTTAAGATTAAAATGCTCCGGGATCGAAATGGGGAATTGTGTACAATGCTTGGATTTAATCAAATCCAATTTGAGGGATTTTGTAGGTTCATTAATCAGGGCTTGATGGAAGAACTTCATAAGTTTCCTAAAATTGAAGATAGAGAGCAAGAAATCAAATTTCAATTGTTTGTGGAAACATATCAGTTGGTAGAACCCTTGATAAAAGAAAGAGATGTTGTGTATAAATCACTCACATATTCTTCTGAATTATATGTACTCACAGGATTAATTTGGAAAGCCGGTAGAGCTATGCAAGAACAAACCATTTTTATTGGAACAATTCCTTTAATGAATTTGCTGGGAACCTCTATAGTAAATGGAATATACAGAATTGTGAGCAATCAAATATTGCAAAGTCCCGGTGTTTACTATCGTTTAGAATTAGACCATAATGGAATTTCTGTTTATACTAGTACTATAATATCAGATTGGGGAGGAAGATTGGAATTCAAAATTGATAGAAAAGCGAGGATATGGGCCCATGTGAGTAGGAAACAAAAAATATCTAATCTAGTTCTATCATCGGCTATGGGTTCAAATCTAAGAGAAATTCTAGATAATATTTGTTACCCTAAACTTTTCTTATCTTTCCTGAATGATAAGGAATAAAAAAGATCAGGTCAAAAGAAAGTGCTATTTTAGATTTTTACTTACAATTTACTTGTGTAGGTGGGGATCCGATATTTTCGGAGTCCTTATGTAAGGAATTACAAAAGAAATTTTTTTGATAAAGATGTGAATTAGGAAGGATTGGTCGACGAAATATGAACCGAAAACTGAATCTTGATATACCTCAAAATAATACATTTTTGTTACAACGAGATATATTGGCTACTCTGGATCATTTGATCAAAATGAAATTTGGAATGGGTATGCTTGATGATATGAATCACTTGAAAAATAAATGTATTCATTTCGTAGCAGATCTATTACAGGATCAATTCGGATTGGCTCTTATTCATTTAGAAAATGCAGTTTTAGGAACTATAGGTGGATCAATCAGGCATAAATTGACACCGACTCCCCAAAATTTGGTAACTTCAACTTCATTAACAACCACTTATGAATCATTTTTTGGCTTACACCCTTTATCTCAAGTTTTGGATCAGACTAATCCATTGACCCAAATTGTTCATGGGCGAAGGTTGAGTTTTTTAGGCCCTGGGAGATTGACAAGGTGAACTGCTAGTTTTCAGATACGGGATATTCATCCTAGTCACTATGGAAGTATTTCTCCAATTGATACGTCCGAAGGAATCAATGTTGGACTTATTGGATCCTTAGCTATTCATATGAGGATTGCTCATTGGGGATCTATAGAGAGTCCTTTTTATGAAATATTTGAGAGATCAAAAAATGCGTAGATGATTTACTTATCATTAAGTAGAGATGAATGTTATATGGTAGCAGCAGGAAATTCTTTGGCCTTGAACTAGGGTATTCAAGAAGAACAAGTTGTTCCAGCCCGATATCGTCAAGAATTTCTGACCATCTCATGGGAATAGATTCATCTTAGAAGTATTTTTCCCTTCCAATATTTTTCTATTGGAGCTTCTCTCATTCCTTTTATTGAGCATAATGATGCAAATTGAGCTTTAATGAGTTCTAATATGCAACATCAAGCAGTTCAATTTTCTCAATCTGAGAAGTGCATTATTGGAACTGGATTGGAAGGCCAAACAGCTCTAGATTCTGGGGTTTTAGCTATAGCTGAATGGGAGAGAAAGATTGGTTATACTGATACCCACAAGATCATTTTCTCAAGTAATGGGGACACTATGAGCATTCCATTAGCTATGTATCAATGTTCTAATAAAAATACTTATATGCATCAAAAACCTCAGGCTCCACGGTGTAAATGCATTAAAAAGGGACAAATTTTAGGGGACATTGTGGCTACAGTTGGTGGGGAACTCTCTTTAGGAAAAAATGTATTAGTAGCTCATATGCCATGGGAAGGCTATAATTTTGAAGATGCAGTGCTAATTAGTGAACATCTGGTATATGAAGATATTTATACTTCTTTTTGCATTCATAAATATGAAATTCAAACTCATGTGACAAGTCAAGGCCCTGAAAGAATCACTAAGGAAATGCCACATTTAGAGGCTTATTTACTCCACAATTTAGATAGAAATGGAATTGTGATGCTTGGATCGTGGATAGAAACAGGTGATATTTTAGTAGGAAAATTAATGCCTCAGGCAATGAATAAATCATCTATGCCTCCGAAGATAGATTATTACGAGCCATACTTGGAATTCAGGTATCCACTGCAAAAGAAACTTCTCTAAAACTACCTATAGGTGGAAGGGGTCAAGTTATTGATGTGAGATGGATTCAAAAAAAGGGTCCTTCTAATTATAGTCTAGAGATGATTCATATATCTATTTTATAGAAACGTGAAATCAAAGTAGGTGATAAAGTAGCTGGAAGGCATGGGAATAAAGGTATCATTTCGAAAATTTTGCCTAGACAAGATATGCCCTATTTGCAAGATGGAACACCCATTGATATGACTTTCAACCCATTAGGAGTACCTTCATGAATGAATGTGGGACAGATATTTGAATGTTTGCTTAGGTTAGTGGGGGACCTCCTAAAGATACATTATAGAACAGCACCTTTTAATGAGAGATATGAGCAAGAGGCTTCGAGAAAACTAGTCTTTTTGGAATTATATTCATCCAGTAAGCAAACAAAAAATCCATGGGTATTTGAACCCGAGTATCCAGGAAAAAGTAGAATATTTGATGGAAGAATAGGAGATCCTTTTGAATAACTTGTTCTAATAGGAAAACCCTATATCCAGAAATTAATCCATCAAGTTGATGATAAAATCCATGGACATTCCAGCAGATATTACACACTTGTTACACAACAACCCCTTAGAGGAAGGGCCAAGCAAGGGGGACAATGAGTAGGAGAAATGGAAGTTTGGGCTCTAGAGGGATTTGGTGTTGCTCATATTTTACAAGAGATGCTTACTTATAAATCTGATCATATTAGAGCTTGTCAAGAGGTACTTGGTACTACAATTATTGGAGGAACAGTACCTAACCTTGAGAATGCTCCAGAATCTTTTTGATTGCTCATTTGAGAATTATGATCTTTGTCTCTAGAACTGAATCATTTCCTTGTATCTGAGAAGAACTTCCAGATTAATAGGAAGGAAGCTTGATCTTAATGAATTCGAATTTCTATTCTGTGATCAACCGGTATAAACATCAACAACTTTGAATTGGACCAGTTTCTCCCCAACAAATAAAGGCTTGGGCCAACAAAACCCTACCTAATGGAGAGATGGTTGGGGAGGTGACAAAACCCTATACTTTTCATTACAAAACCAATAAACCAGAAAAAATGGATTGTTTTGTGAAAGAATCTCTGGACCTATAAAAGTGGAATTTGTGCTTGTGGAAATTATAGAGCGATCAGGGCTGAAAAAGATGACCCGAAGTTCTGTGAACAATGTGGGGTGGAGTTTGTTGATTCTCGGATATGAAGATATCAAATGGGATACATCAAACTCGCATGTCCAGTGACTCATGTGTGGTATTTGAAACATCTTCCTAGTTATATGGCAAATCTTTTAGATAAATCCCTTAAGGAATTAGAAGGCCTAGTATATTGTGATGTGTGATTTGATTGAAATTTGCATTTTATAGATTCAAACTGAGAAACTATCATCCCATTCAATCTAATTGGGATGTCCCTGCTCTGACATGTGTCTTGGAAGGACTAACATGAATTTCAGAATGTTGCATGTATTCAATACTTCCAAAAAAAGGGAATTGATCCATGGTAGGTTCCCTAACAGATAAATAGGAATGCAATTACTAATTTTACCTTGTGAAAATAAAAACTTTTTGTGGAATTAGGCATTCCATTTCTTTTAGAAAGAGATTCTATTAAAGCAAGTAACTATGGCATGGTTACAGAAGTTTATCTATCGCATATACACTTCAAGGGACATAATGGCATAAGCACCATCGAGATGAGTAGGGACCTAAAAGATCGAATGGAACTATATATAGACAAGTAAATCCCTTATGAGTCCCAAAGTATTAACTTTAAAAGTTTAAGTGGATTCAGCATTTGAAGGGAAATAGACTACTCAATAATTTCACATTTCCTTTTTTGCCGTAAATAAATTGTAAATTGAATTTAAGTAATTCAGAAAGTCAAAACAAGAATGAATTAATGAAAGATTAGTCCTCACTGGGAACATGAGTAAGGAGTAGCCTTTAGCCTTTGTAGGGTTTTAGTGAACAAAATTTCACCCCTTCCTTTTTCTTTATTTTCTATAACTACTTGAGCTGGATGAGAGGAAACCTTCACGTCCGATTTTTAGGGGGGAATCCAATCCTATAGAAACATATCTAAATTTTTCTTTTGCTAGGCTCATATCTAAAAAATCAACTTTCTTCCGGTTACGAGGTTCATTCGAGTATGAAATCCAATCCTGGAAATACAACATTCAACTCTTTTTTACTGCCCAAAGCTTTGAGACATTTCAAAATCAAGAAATCGTGATGGGAGCAAGTGCTATAAGAGAACAATTAGCATATTAGGATTTGCAAATTATTATAGATAATTCATTTGTAGAATGGAAGGAATTAGGAGATGAGGAGGCAATTGGAACTAGAAATGAATGGGAAGATAGAAAAATTCAAAGAAGAAAGGATTTTTTCGTTAAACACATGGAATTAACTAAACATTTTATTTGAACAAATGTAGAACCAAAATGGATGATTTTGTGCCTATTAGTAATTCTTCCTCCCAAGTTGAGACCAATCATTTAGATAGATGGAGGTAAACTAATGAGTTCAGATATTAATGAACTCTATAGAAGAGTTATCTATCAGAACAATACTCTTACCAATCTATTAGCAACAAGTAGATCTACGCCAGGTGAATTAGTAATGTGTCAGGAGAAATTGGTACAAGAAGTAGTAGATACACTACTTGATAATGGGATCCATGGACAACTGATGAAAGATGGTCATAATAAAGTTTACAAGTCATTTTTTGATGTAATTGAAGGCAAAGAGGGAAGATTTTGTGAGACTCTGCTTGGCAAACGGGTCGATTATTAGAGGCATTCCATCATTGTTGTGGGTCCTTCGCTTTCATTACATCAATGTGGATTACCTTGTGAAATAGTAATAGAGCTTTTCCAAACATTTGTAATTTGTGATTTAATTAGACAACATGTTTCTTCTAACATAGGGATTGCTAAAATCAAATTCGGGAAAAAGAACCCATTATATGGGAAATACTTCAAGAAGTTATGCAGGGACATCCTATATTGTTGAATAAAGCACCGACCTTCCATAGATTGGGTATACAGGCCTTCCAACCCATTTTAGTGGAGGAGCATGCTATTTGTTTACACCCATTAGTTTGTAGAGGCTTTAATGCAAACTTTGATGGGGATCAAATGGCTGTTCATGTACCTTTATCTTTGGAAGCTCAAGCGGAGGCTCGTTTACTTATGTTTTCTCATATGAATCTCTTGTCTCCAGCTATTGGATATCCCATTTTCGTATTAACTCAAGATATGCTTATTGGACTCTATGTATTAACAATTGGGAATCATTGAGGTATTTGTGGAAATAGGTATAATACATATAATTGCAGAAATTCTCAAAACAAAATAGCTAACGATAATAAGTATAAGTATATGAAAGTGGCGTATTGTTCTAGTTCCTATGATGCACTTGGAGCTTGTCAGCAAAAATGAATCAATTTAGATAGTCCTTTGTGGCTCCAGTGGTGACTAGATCAATGTGTCATTGGCTCAAGAGAAGTTCCTATCAAAATTCAATATGAATCTTTGGGTACTTATAAAGAGATTTGTAAGAACTATCTAATTGTAAGAAGTGTAAAAAAAGAAATTTGTTGTATATACATTCGAACCACCATTGGTCATATTTCTTTTTATCAAGAAATGGAAGAAGCTGTACAGGGGTTTTCTCGGGTTCTCTCCAGTTTCATCGGTATCAGAATTCTTGAATTTCTATGTGAATTGAGATTAAGGGAAGGAAGTTTTCGAATCATTGACTCAGGTCCATTGTGGAATCCTATTAAGCATAATATGGGTGTATTTATGACAGAATGGGCTGATCTGGTCTTTCACAATAAAGTGAAATGGAATTGCTATGAAGCAACTTATTAGCAGATTAATAGATCATTTCGAAATGGCATATACATCACATATCCTAGATCAATCGAAGACTCCGGGTTTTCAGCAAGCCACTGCTATGTCTATTTCATTAGGAATTGATGATCTTTTAACAATACCTTCTAAGGAATGGTTAGTCCAAGACACTAAACAACAAAGATTTATTTTGGGAAAATACTATCATTATGCGAATGTACACGCGGTAGAAAAATTACGTCAATCCATTGAGATATGGTATGCTACAAGTGAATATTTGAGACAAGAAATGAATCCTAATTTTTGGATGACTGATGCTTCTAATCCAGTCCATTTAATGTCCTTTTCAGGAGCTCAAGGAAATGTATCTCAGGTACACCAATTGTTGGGTATGAGAGGATTAATGTCGGATCCTCAAGGACAAATGATTGATTTACCCATTCAAAGAAATCTATGCGAGGGACTTTCTTTGATGAAATATATAATTTCTTGCTACAGAGCTCGCAAAGGCATTATAGATACTATTGTGCGAACATCAGATGCTAGATACCTCACACGTAAGACTTGTTGAAGTAGTTCAACACATTATTGTACGTAGAACAGATTGTGATACTATCCGAAGTATTTTCGTGAGTCCTCGAAAAGAGAGGATGATAGAAAAAAGTTTTGTCCAAACATTAATTGGTCGTGTATTAGCAGACGATATATATATGGGTCCATGATGCATTGCCATTTGAAATCAAGAGGTTGGTATTGGACTTGTCGATCGCTTGATAATTTTTTGAGCATGACCGATATATATTCGAACCCCTTTTACTTGTAGAAGTACATCGTGGATCTATCAATTATGTTACAGTCAGAGTCCCACTCATGGCAATCTGGTTGAATTGGGAGAAGCCGTAGGTATTATTATCGGTCAATCAATTGGTGAACCAGAGTCTCAACTAACATTAAGAACTTTTCATACTAGTGGAGTATTTAAAGGTGGTACTGCTAAACATGTGCAAGTTCCTTCTAGTGGAAAAATCAAATTCAATGAGGATTTGGTTCATCCCATACGTACCCGTCATGGACATCTTGCTTTTTTATGTTCTATAGATGTGTATGTAACTATTGAGGATCAGGATATTATACATAATGTGAATATTCCACTGAAAGGTTTGATTTTAGTTCAAAATGGTCAATATGTGGAATTAGAACAAGTGATTGCCGAGATTCATGCCAGGGCATCCACTTTTCATTTTAAAGAGAGGGTCCAAAAACATATTTATTCTGAATTAGAGGGAGAAATGCACTGCAGTACCCATGTCTACCATGCACCCGAATACCCATATGGTAATGTTCATTTATTACCAAAAAAAAGTCATTTATGGATAGTAGCAGGAGGTCTATGTAGATATAGTATAGTGTCTTTTTCACTCCACAATGATCAAGATCAAATGAAATTTCATTCTTTTTCTGTCGAAGAAAAATATTTTTTTGATCTCTTAATAAGTAATTATCGAGTGAGGCATAAATTGTTGGATACTTCTGGTAAAAAAAAAGAAGAAATTCTTGAACATTCAATACCCGATCGAATCATAATCAAGGGTCATTGGAATTTCATATATCCTTTTATTCTTCAAGAGAATTCAGATTTCTTGGCAAAAAGATGAAGAAATAGATTCATCATCCCATTACAATATGATCAAGACCGAGAGAAAGAACTAATACCTTGTTTTGGTATTTCGATTGAAATACCCATAAATGGTATTTTATGTAGAAATAGTATTCTTGCTTATTTTGATGGTTCAATATATAGAAGAAGTAGTTCGAGAATTGCTAAATATGGGACTGTAGAGGTAGATTCAATTGTAAAAAAAGAGGATTTGATTGAGTATCGAGGAACCAAAGAATTTAGTCTGAAATACAAAATACAAATCAAAAGAGATCAGTTTTTTTTCATTCCCGAAGAAGTGCACATCTGACCTAGATATTCGTTGATAATGATCTAGAACAATAGTCTCATTGGAGTAGATACATGACTCGCCTTAAATACAAGAAGTCGAGTAGGTGGATTAGTATGGGTGGAGAGAAAAAAAAGTATTGAACTGAAAATCTTTTCTGGAAATATCCATTTTCTTGGAGAGACAAATAAGATATCTAGGCACAGTGCCATTTTGATACCACCAAGAAGGGGAAAGAAAAATTTTAAGGAATCCAAAAAATAATGGAAAAATTGGATCTATGTTCAACGAATCACACCCACTAAGAAAAAGTATTTTGTTTCAGTTCGGCCTGTAATCACATATGAAATAGTTGGGATAAATTTAGCAACACTTTTCCCTCAGGACCTCTTAGAGGAAAAGAATAATGTCCAACTTAGGGCTGTAAATTATATCCTTTATGGAAATAGTAAGTCAATTCGGAGAACTTCTCACACAAGTATTCAATTAGCTAGGACTTGCTTAGTATTAAATTGGGACCAAGAACAAAATAGTTCCATAGAAGAGGTTTATGCTTCCTTTGTTGAGGTAAGGGCAAATGATCTGATTCACGATTTCATAAGAATTGACTTAATCAGGTCCACTATTTTGTATACTAGAAAAAGGAATGATGCGGCGGGTTCGGGGTTGATTCCCGATAATGGATTAAATTGCACCAATATCAATTCTTTTTCTTCCAAGTCAAAGATTCAATTACTTACCCAACATCAAGGAACTATCAATATGGGTACCTTGTTGAATCGAAATAAAGAATGTCAAATCTTTGCTAATTTTGTCATCATCTAATTGTTCTCAAATTGATCCATTCAACGGTTCGAAATATAACAATGTAACGAAAGAATTGGATGCCATAATTCCAATTATGGATTTTCTGGGTTCCTTAGGTACTATTGTAACTAAAATAGTGAATTTGTATTCATCTTACCATTTAATAGCTCATAATCAGATTTTGTTAAAGAAATTTTTGCTAATTGAGAATTTTCATTTTAAACAGACTTTCCAAGTACTTGAAGTACTTCAATACTATTTGATAGATGAAAATAGGAGGATTTATAGTCCTGATCCATGCAGTAACATCCTCTTAAGTCCATTCCCTTTGAATTGGTGCTTTCTCCATCACAATTATTGTGAAGAGACATCTACAATAATTAGCCTTGGACAATTTTTTTGTGAAAATGTATGTCTATTCAAATACAGACCAGACATAACAAAATCTGGTCAAATTCTAATTGTTCACATTGATTCCTTAGTTATAAGATCAGCTAAGGCCTATTTGGCCATTCTGGGAGCAACTGTTCATGGACATTATGGGAAAATCCTTTATGAATGAGATACATTAGTTACATTTAACTATGAAAAATCGAGATCTGGTGACATAACGCAGGGTCTTCCGAAAGTGGAACAAGTCTTAAAAGAGCATTTGGTTGGTTCCATATCAATGAACCTAAAAAAGAGAGTTGGGAGTTGGAACAAATGTATACCAAGAATTTTTAGAAGACCTTGGGGATTCTTGATTGGGGCTAAGCTAACCATAGCTCAAATTCGTATCTCTTTGGTTAATAGGATTCGAAAGATTTATCGATCCCGGGGGGTACAGATCCATAATAGACGTAGAAATTATTGTACGTCAAGTAACAACAAAAATGTTGGTTTCAAAAGATGGAATGTCTAATGTTCTTTCACCTGGAGAATTCATCAGATTATTGCGAGCGGAACGTGCAAGATGTGCTTTTGACAAAGCAATTTGTTATCGAGCAATCTTATTGGGAATAATGAAGGCATCTCTGAATACCCAAAGTTTCATATCTAAAGTGAGTTTTCAAGAAACCGCTTGGGTTTTACCAAAAGCTGCTCAACAAAATTGTATTGATTCATTGAAGGCCTGAAAGAGAATATTGTTCTGGGGGGGATTATACCAGTTGGTACCAGATTTAAAAAATTAGTGCACCGTTCAAGACAAGACAAAAATATTCATTTGGAAATCAAAAAGAATAATCTATTCTCATTAGAAATGAGAGATATTTTGTTACACCACAAAGAATTATTTTCTTCTTGCGTCCCAAACAATTTACATGAGACATTAGAATAATCATTTATAGGATTTAATGATTCCTAAAAGGAGATTCACTTTTTTCTCATTTAATTTATCTATGGCCTATTGATTTGGTAATAAAAAAATTAAAAAAATAAGTAATTAAAAGAAATTAATGGTTCGGACTGCGTATTGTATTGACGATCAATCCTCGGCATAAGGTTCCCTTGGAACAATTATTATTATTTCTTTTTTCAGGCTATCTCATCTCTTTGTAAAAAATAAAAACAAAGAGGGAATTAGGGGAAATGCCAAGAAGATATTGGAATATCAATTTGCCAGAGATGATGGAAGCGGGGGTTCATTTTGGTCATGGTACTAGGAAATGGAATCCTAGAATGGCCCCTTATATCTCTGCAAAGCATAAAGGTATTCATATTACAAATCTTACTAGAACTGCTCATTTTTTATCAGAAGCGTGTGATTTAGTTTTTGATGTAGCAAGTAGGGGAAAAAGCTTTTTAATCATTGGTACCAAAAATAAAGTAGCGGATTCAGTAACATCGGCTTCAATAAGGACTTTGTATCATTATGTTAATAAAAAATGGCTTGGTGGTATGCTAACGAATTGGTCTACGATGGAAATGGGACTTCATAAGTTCAGAGACTTAAGAGCAGACCAAAAGATGGGCAAACTCAACCGTCTCCCAAAAACAAAAAGAGATGCAGCGATGTTGAAGAGAAAATTAGTTACCTTGCAAACATATCTAGGTGGTATCAAGTATATGGCAGGGTTGCCCAATATTGTAATCATCCTTGATCAGCAAGAAGATTATATGGCTCTTCAAGAATGTGTCATTTTAAGTATTCTGACAATTTGTTTAATTGATACAAATAGTAACCTGGATCTAGCAGATATTTCAATCCCAGCCAATGATGACGCTATAGCTTCAATCTAATTAATTCTCAACAAATTAGTATCCACAATTTGTGAGGGTCATTCTAGCTATATAGGAAATCCTTGATTATTATTCAAATAAAAAAAATTGGTTAATTATTAATTATTTGATTTGGGAATTCCATAGATTTATTGGATCGATTACTATTACCTGAATTTTTCAAAAGAGATAAATAAGTAAAGTACTGGGGATATTGATCTTATGTGATTGCTTGTAAATAGAAATATATGGATTAAAATGGCTGAAATCAGAAAGAGATGGTTGAATCAAAATAATTCCATTTTTTAAAGTTTGATTTCTGTCAGAGGACAATATGAATGTTATAGCATGTTCCATTAAAACACTTAAAGGGTTTTATGATATATTGGGTGTAGAAGTAGGCCAACATTTCTATTGGCAAATAGGGGGATTGCAAATCCATGCCCAAGTACTTATCACTTCTTGGGTCATAATTGCTATCTTATTATGTTCACTCATCATAGCTGCTCAGAATCCACAAACCATTCCAACTGACGGTCAGAATTTCTTTGAATATATCCTTGAACATATCCGAGACTTGAGCAAAACCCAAATCGAAGAATAATATGGTCCTTGTGTTCCCTTTATTGGAACTATGTTCTTATTTATTTTTGTTTCTAACTAGTCTGGTGCTCTTTTACCTTGGAAAGTCATACAGTTACCTCATGGGGAGTTAGCTGCCCCCACGAATGATATAAATACTACTACTGCTTTAGCTTTACCCACATCAGTGGCATATTTTTATGCCAGTCTTACAAAAAAAGGGTTGGGTTATTTCAGAAAATACATTCAACCAACCCCAATCCTTTTGCCAATAAATATCCTAAAAGATTTCACAAAATCTTTATCTCTTAGTTTTTGACTTTTTGAGAATATATTGGCTGATGAATTAGTAGTTGTTGCTCTTGTTTCTTTAGTACCTTTATTAATTCCTATACCCGTCATGTTTCTTGGATTATTTACAAGTGGTATTCAAGCTCTTATTTTTGCAACCTTAGTAGTGACTTATATTGGTGAATCCATGGAGGGTCATCATTAACTAGTCTTCAAACAAAATAGTCTTTTTTTTTAGCTTATTTCAATTCATGTATGGTTCAAGAGAATCCACTCGGTTGGGGAACATAATAGATACAAATATGTATGTATTGTATTGTACAGTATATATGACCCATAATCGTGGTAGGTCAAGTTACATTATAGAAGAAAGAAAGGTATATTTGATATTAGATATTCATTATATTATAGGGGATTATTCCTATATATTATTTATCTCTATATAATATATTTTATATACAATTTACAGTCCCCTCTATTTATATAGAGATGTATTCCAATACAATTTTCTTCTCTTTCGTCTGTGACTATGCATAGATTGAATGAAAAAATAGATGAACTCAGGAATGGAATAGAGTAGAAAATGAAGAATTGATGAAAGAATGGTTCCAAAGAAAGAAGTGCAATAACTAGAGCTGTATGCATCATATGGATTTACAAAAAAACCTATCGCGGGTAGAAACTAAAAAAAACAAGATATGGAAATAGTTCTGATAATTCAGTTGATTTAGTAATATTTTTATTGCAATTTGAAATTTTTAGTTACTTTGACCCGACGATGGATCTTAGTGAAAAAATGTAATAATTCATTGGTTGATTGTATTATTAACCATTTCTTTTTTTTTTGGTGCGAGGAACTTACCATGAATCCATTGATTTCTGCCGCTTCCGTTATTGCTGCTGGATTGGCTGTAGGCCTTGCTTCTATTGGACCTGGAGTTGGTCAAGGTACTGCTGCAGGCCAAGCCGTAGAAGGTATTGCGAGGCAACCAGAAGCAGAGGGTAAAATACGAGGTACTTTATTGCTTAGTCTAGCTTTTATGGAAGCTTTAACAATTTATGGACTGGTCGTGGCATTGGCGCTTTTATTTGCGAATCCTTTTGTTTAATGTAATCCTAGAAATGGGAAAAAGTACCTTTTTCATTAATTTCATTAACTCAGACTTGCCCTTTGTTTCGTCAAATTATAGCAAGACTTTACTCGTAGAATAGAAAATTATTTCTAGAATTTTCTATTTTTCTTGAGACAATACCCCTACCCTAGGTAGGACTGATTTGAAGATGGGGAATTCATAGATCTATTCACTTTCTTTCTTCTCATCCTTAGTACACCAAAAACTTTCACTTTTAGAGAGCCTTTCAACAAAGAACAAAGGAGATATTTTGCAATTGACATGAAACCTAAGACAATAATACTACTTTATTTGAAATTGGAAATTTCACTAAAAAATAAGAAAAAAAATTAATGAAAATGGGAAATAGAAAAATAAAAAAAAAAGAAGAAAGAAATCGATTCAAAAAAAAAGACAAGTGAGATGATAGAAAAAGAATTCTGGTTCTTTCTTAGTCCTATCTATATTATATGAAGCATATGAAAAATGTAACCTATTCTTTTATTTCTTTTGAACATTGGCCATTCGCCGAAAGTTTCAGGTTTAATACTGATATTTTAGCAACAACTCTAATTAATCTAAGTATAGTGCTTGGTGTATTGATTTTTTTTGGAAAGGGAGTGTGTGCGAGTTGTCTATTTCAAATATAGGTTGGATCCAACTAGCAGTACTTTAATATAATATATTTCTATTTCGTATTTCTTATTGTATTTATAAATACAATAAAAAATAAGAAAGAAAGGTGGACAATCTTGATGAATTACTTATGAATAAATTCCATTCAGAAATTATATAATATAATATATGTAAGAACCATAGCATTTCGTAATTCATTGGTAAATCAACTTTGATTTTCTATCAACCAATAATGTGAGACCATTAAAATGGTTAAAGCCAAACTATTTGAAGTCCAGGCATAACATGGGTATTCTTTCTACCACTATCTTAGTGTTGGTACCCAAATGATTTTCATTTTAAAATGAATAGTTAGTAATTTATCCGATATAAGACACTCATATTGATCAAACAATTTCAACTATTTACTAGTTACTATTAAAAAATGTATTAGAAAAAAATAGGCACCTTGCCTCCTTTTATCTAATGCCGAATCGATGACTTATGCATAAAAAAACAAAGAATTTTTTGGATTTGTAGAAAGGGCATAAACAAATTTAAATTATATTAAAATAAAATATTTCAATTTCAAATAACAAATAATATTTATTTCAAATATATTAAAATAAAATATCTATTATAGATATATATTTGTATTTGAAATTTAATAAAGAAAAAATTAAATAAAGGAACAACTTTGCTGAAATTATAGATTTTTGTTTGGACGAAAGAGTCCTTTTACTAGAATAGAATATTCTGGTCTTGTATCAGTTTCGATGGAGAAAAGATGGGGCAAGCTCATTACATTAAATGATATGGAAATGTCTATATGTCTATAAAATAAATAATTGAATGTGAGAGCCAAATGAACCAAAAGATTCATGTTTGGTTTAGGAAGAGATCATGGAAGTCGTAAAATTATATTATATAGTAAGATAATCTACTTTCATTGAATGATTTATTAGATAATCGAAAACAGAGGATCTTGAGTACTATTCAAAATTTAGAAGAATTGCGTAAAGGGGCCATTGAGTAGCTTGAAAAAGCCTGAACTCGCTAACGGAAAGTGGAAATGGAAGCAGATGAGTATCGAATTAATGGATACTCTGAGATAGAATGAGAAAAAGTAAATTTGATTAATGCTACTTGTGATAGTTTGGAATGATTAGAAAATTACAAAAAAGAAACCCTTCTTTTTGAACAACAAAGAGTGATTAATCAGGTACGACAATGAGTTTTCCAGCAAGCTTTACACTGAGCTCTAGGAACTCTGAATAGTTGTTTGAATAGTGATTTACATTTCTGTATCATCAGTGCTAATATTCATATCCTCACAGTAATGGAAGAAATAACCAATTAATCTTTCTACTTTTGCTTTAGTTGAAACTTTAGGTTTTTTTTTTGCTTCCAAAAAAGAATAAAGAGACACTAATGGTAACCCTTCGAGCCGATGAAATTAGTAATATTATCTGTGAACGTATCGAATAATATAATAGAAAAGTAAAGATTGTGAATACCAGTAACATATTTCAAGTAGGTGACAGTATTGCTCGTATTCATGGTCTTGATGAAGTCATGGCAGACAAATTAGTAGAATTTGAAGAGGGTACAATAGGCATTGCTCTGAATTTGGAATCCAATAATGTTGGCATTGTATTACAAGACGGAAGTTCTATAAAAGCAACATGAAAAATTGCCCAGATACCTATTAGTGAGGCTTATTTGGGTAGTGTTATAAATGCTTTGGCTAAACCTATTGATGGGAGGGGTGAAATTTCAGCTTCCAAATCTCGCTTAATTGAATCTCCTACCCCAGGTATTATTTCAAGACACTCTGTATATGAGCCTCTTCAAACCAGACTTTTTGCTATTGATTCCATGATCCGTATAAGACGCAGTCAATGAGAATTAATTATTGGGGACAGGCAAATCGGAAAAATGGTAGTAGCCACAGATACTATTCTCAACCAAAAGGGGCAAAATGTAATATGTATTTATGTAGCTATTGGTCAAAAAGTATCTTCTGTGGCTCAGGTAGTGACTTCCTTTCAGGAGCAAGGGGTGATGGAATACACTATTGTGGTAGCCAAAATAGTAGATTCACCTGCTACATTACAATATCTCACACCTTATATAGAAGTAGCTCTAGCTGAATATTTTATGCATTGTGAACAACATACTTTAATAATTTATGATGATCTCTCCAAACAAGCATAAGCTTATCGCCAAATGTCTCTTCTATTAAGAAGACCCCTTGGTCATGAAGCTTATCTAGGAGATGTTTTTTATTTGCATTCATGCCATTTGGAAAGAGCTGCTAAATCAAGTTCTTGTTTAGGTGAAGGAAGTATGATCGCTTTACCAATAGTTGAGACTCAATTTGGGGACGTTTTAGCTTATATCCCCACTAATGTAATTTCCATTACAGATGGACAAATATTTTTATCTGCTGATCTATTCAATGCTGGAATCCAACCTGCTATTAATGTGGGTATTTCTATTTCCAGAGTGCATCTGCAGCTCAAATTAAAGCTATGAAACAAGTAGATGACAAATCAAAATTGGAACTAGCTCAATTCGCAGAATTAGAAGCCTTTGCACAATTCGCTTCTGATCTCGATAAAGCTACTCAAAATCAATTAGCAAGAGGTCAATGATTACGTGAGTTGCTCAAACAATCTCAATTAGATCCTCTCGTGGTAGAAGAACAAATAGCTACTATTTATACTGGGGTAAATGGATATCAAGAACAAACATAAATTTCTCATTCTTATTCTTAGTCTTAGTACAAGACTAATTGTTGAGAAATATATATATATATATATTTGATCCAAATCATTAGAAAAGAAATGGGTTTCTTGACATGGCCATTACAAAAAAAGGAATAGTTGAAAAAAAGAAATCGCGTCCAATAGGATTTGAACCTATACCAAAGGTTTCGAAGACCTCTGTCCTATCCATTAGACAAAGGATGCTTTTTCATTCCCATTTTCTTCTTTCCAGTCTTCACTTTTTGTTTGGATAAAATCTGATTACACATAAATAAATAATTTTTTATTCCTTAAAAACAAAAAAGGATGCATATTCCATTTTATGATGTATGTATATGTATAAGAAATATGGAGCGGGGAGCAGGAATCAAACCCACATCATTAGCTTGGAAGGCTAGGAGTTATACTCGGTGTTGGTTGATCATTTTTAATGTCTCTAATTCAAAACCGAACATGAAATTTTGGTTTCATTAGGCTCCTTTATGGAAAATCAATGTATTTTCAGATCTAAGATCTTAAACGAAAAAAGAAATAAAAAAGTTTCAATGTATAAAGGAAGTCCTAATAAAATTAGATCCATAACATCTATGTTAGCTTGTCTGTGTGAATGCATCCAAGAATACTCGCTTTCTAGATGATCCCTCTAGATTTAGAGTAGGGAGATTATACCAAATCTGTCTAGTCTAGTTACTTCATTCCCTATTTCTACTGGCGGGATCTTGGGGAAAATAATTTTGTTTTTCCACTGAGCTGAAACAATATGCCGATCATTCTAGTAAACCAAAACCCTCATTCTCTAGCTAATTAGCTTCAATTTTCCTTTTACAACAAAAAAATTGAAGATCTAGTTACGATTGGAAATAAACTTTTGGATCTTTATCCATAGATCTTTTATTCATACTTATATTCATACTTATTCAATTGGAAGAGTTGATCCAATTCAAAATAAAAAAATTATGCTTTGCAACTCCATAATCCTTTTTTTTTTTGAATTTTGGATACAAATTGTGAGAATGTATATATTTCCTCAAATATGCCATTGAGAGGTAAATAATTAAACCTTTTAAATTTTTAAAATAAAGTTTGTAGTTTTTTATTTTGAATAAAAATATTGAAAGACCCTTTAACTATTTAAGGGGTTAATAGAACAAATCGCACTTTTACCACTAAACTATACCTGCTACCATATATATATATATATTTTACAATACATAAATAACCATTTGTTGAAGACAAAACAAAAAAAGTGAGATGCAATCAAAACAAAATTGCATCAGAATCGCGAAAATTCTAGTGTTTACATGTACATTGACTGGGGATTCGAAAAAAAACCGGTGATAGCAGAAAGCTTATTTAAATACCAAAAAGAAGGGGTTATACATTTTCTTTGCTAGTAAGTCATTATTGGACTGGCAGCCCCGGCCCTAAGAAGTCATTGAAGCCGAACAATAAAAATGATGAATTCTGCATATATGGTTCTTTTTTTTTTGGCTTCTCAACTATTAGATCTTATGAATTCAGTTAAATCAGATCTAAAATTTATTTTAAATATAAATAAATAAAATAAAGTTTTGGTTTTTTTTTTTTGGGGGGGGGGGGGGGGGAGGTTCAATTAATTATATTTCTATTTGAAATATGTGTGTTTTGAGATATTGTTATATATATTAGAATTTAAAATTTTGAGATATTATATTAATATTATTGAGATATTTTTTAATTATATAAATAACATATAATTAATTTGTTTTATGTTTTTATTTATATAAATAAAATGAAATTTTTTTAATATAAATTAAATGAAATTAATTGATCTATGAATGATTGATTGAATTAAAAGAAGTACTGGCCAGCTAGTATTTAACCGGGCTGGGGGAATACATAAATAACCATTTGTTGAAGACAAAACAAAAAAAGTGAGATGCAATCAAAACAAAATTGCATCAGAATCGTGAAAATTCTAGTGTTTACATGTACACTGACTGGGGATTCGAAAAAAAACCGGTGATAGCAGAAAGCTTATTTAAATACCAAAAAGAAGGGGTTATACATTTTCTTTGCTAGTAAGTCATTATTGGACTGGCAGCCCCGGCCCTAAGAAGTCATCGAAGCCGAACAATAAAAATGATGAATTCTGCATATATGGTTCTTTTTTGTTTTGGCTTCTCAACTATTAGATCTTATGAATTCAGTTAAATCATATCTAAAATTTATTTTAAATCTAAATAAATAAAATAAATTTTGTTTTTTTTTTTGGGGGTGTTCAATTAATTATATTTCTATTCGAAATATGTGTGTTTTGAGATATTGTTATATATATTAGAATTTAAAATTTTGAGATATTATATTAATATTATTGAGATATTGTTTAATTATATAAACAACATATAATTAATTTGTTTTATGTTTTTATTTATATAAATAAAATGAAATTTTTTAATATAAATTAAATGAAATTAATTGATCTATGAATGATTGATTGAATTAAAAGAAGTACTGGCCAGCTAGTATTTAACCGGGCTGGGGGAATACACTTTCTTACCTCTTCAAAGAAGTAAGGTATTCTTTCTATGGGGATGGGAATATCTATTTCAAATCATTATTGAAATTTAATTTCTTGTGGATATTGTATATTTTTTTTATATCATAGAATCCTTGAATCCTTAAAACTAGAGTTTTTATCAACTTTTACTTAACATATCACATAAAAAATTTGCAGTTTTGATTTGAATTGGGAGAGATGGCTAAGTGGAATAAAGCGGCAAATTGCTAATCTGTTGTACAAGTTATTCATTCCGAGGGTTTGAATCCCACTCTCCCCGCTCCTTCTTTCTGATCTCTTGGGAGTTTCGAATTCCAAAACATCTTGATCCTTTGATATATATTTTTTCATTAGATAAGAATCCAAATATGAAGAGGGAAACACAGAATATCACCATTGTGTAAATGAAGAGTTTGAGAGTAAGCAGTACACAACCTCCAAAATAAGATCATTTTTTTTTGAAAGGGGAATAGATTAGTTATTTTTTTAGTAATAAAATAATAAAAAATATAAGGCATTTCGGATCCTATCCATTTTTCAAATCTTTTTTTTGAATGAATCAAGAATTTAGAATTTAGGAGAGTATTAAAGATTTTATCTAAAACTTACAGCAGCTTGCCAAACAAAGGCTAAAAGAAAAAAGAGTACAGGTATGACGGGCATAACGTCTACGATTGGGTTGAAAAGGGCATAAGGCTCGGGTAATTTGGCAAAGAAAAAACTACTCGAATAAAAGATAGAATTAAGAGAGATACAAATTAAACTAAAGATATTAAGCATAACAAACACTTTGTTCTTGCAGATGATATAATTTCATTTTTGATTTTTATTGAGTTATTTTTGAAATTTTAAGAAGTGAAATAAAAAAAAACAGATCAAATAATTCCTTTTCTCTTCTGACTCTTCCAAATTTAAAATCTTTTTCCCAGTCCAAAACAAAATGAGAATAAAGAATAATAAGTAATTCTACTTTCCTACAATATATTAATTGAATTATACGTAATGATCAACGAATCTTTTTATTCTTTATCATATGTGTCGAATCCTAGTAACGATGTCTATCCTATGTATTTGGGTTGGAATTGACTATTAACTAATATAATTACATTATTAGTGTTTAGTAGTGTTGAACGGAAATCAAAATGGGGCATGGCCAAGTGGTAAAGCAGTGGGTTTTGGTCCCGTTACTCAGAGGTTCAAATCGTTCCGTCCCAAATCAGATTGTTCTTGACTTCTAAGAAAAATTCTCAGAATGATATTTTTTCTTCTATTTGGTTTCTCACAAACATAATCAAGTCTTAAATGCAAATGAAAAAAAAGTATATTATATGCTCATATTACTCATTTTTATATTGAAATTGATTGAAATTGAAGATAACTATTTAATTTTAAGTTAATTACTTACAGAAGCCCCTATATTTAGTATTTAGGAAATGTAAATTATCACACGATGCATTCTAAGTCAAAATGCAAAAGAAAGATCTCTCTGTCCTTTCCAAACCAAAATCCTCCCAAAATAAATAAATGGGGTATACTAATTCCACATTAAATATATTTTGTGTGGAGATTAAAGAGTAAAGAGTTTTTGGTACTAATTTTCTTGCCGGTCTTAAGCTTAAAGTTTATAAAGCTGGGATAGAAAAAATAAAAATCAAAAAATGGGAAATTGTATTTGGACTTATTCAAGTGAATAATTGTAAATCAATGCAGTGTATCGACTAGTAGGGCATTTATATATTTATATATTTCGTTTACTTTATGGAAATGGAATATGAAATTGGTGATGGAGTTGATGAGAAGATTTGGGAATCCAAAGTAAATGCATAAAATAAACGAACAAGGCCTGTGATATGATATTATATATTATTATTATATTTATTCTTCTATTTCAGTATTCAGTAACAATGGCCAAGAGCCCTTTCTCTTCATTAAGTAAAAAGTATCTGCGATTCCATAATCATTTATGAGTACCTTCGGTAACAATGGTTCGTTGTATATGAGGGATACAAAAGAAAAGATAATAGTCCTATATATATTATTGTTTTCTTTTTCATAGGAAAGCAAGAATAAGGAACTTAATCTGACCTTACATGAAACCTTTTCTGTTCCATACCTATGGAAAAATTAGATTCTTAATCTACGTTCCTAATTAAAAATTTCAATTAAACCATTGATAATTCAATTGGATATGGTCAAATTTGCATCTCTTTAGTGAATGAGATATTTGATTTACTTACTAATTTAATTTGTTTTCTCAACATTCGATTAATATTGACAATAATGTACTGAACAAATATAATTCAATCATGGATAAATGGATTTGTTTATATCCACTCTATATTGAAATTGAGTTGACTGGTTTTTTTCCTTCACTACAATCAAATGGTGGGTTGCCGGATTTATTCTATAGTTATGGAAGACAAGGCATATTTTAGTAACATTAACGAAAATAAAAAATCAAAATTGAGAAAATTAAAATAAATGTCAATTTTTACATCTCTATTAATAGTTTGTTTGTTGTTTTTTAAGCGGATACACCATTTTAGTATTTTGGTGTTTGTTCATAAGTTCATAATTGGTTATTAAAAAATCCTTCTTTTTTTTTTAGTTCAATGTTTTGTTTTTGTTAGGATCGCACATTGCAATTCAATCAGTCTTTTTTTATTTTGATTGTATCGATATAGCATATTTATCCAGATTGCTAACTCAACGGTAGAGTACTCAGCTTTTAAGTGTGACTATGATCTTTTACACATTTGGATGAAGCACCAAATTCATCTAGACTATTGCGAGAGTCTATAAGACCATGACTGATCCTGAAAGGTAATGAATGGGGAAAATAGCATGTCATAATAAAAGAAATAAGAAATTTGGAATTTAAATTTTAAAAAAATCAAAATGGAATTTTGGGTTTATTCTTTAGGTCTAGTGGATAAATGGATAGAGTCTTATGGTTCCAATTCGAGTAAAATAAAAAGCAATGAGCTTATATTCTTAATTTGAATAATTAATTATCTGATCTAATTAGATGTTAAAAATTAATTAATACCTGATGGGGGAAAGGATTCTCGTGTAAATGATTCTTTTTTTTTAATCCTAGCTATTCTTTATTCTAATTATAGTAGAATTATGTGTTGGATACAAAATATGTAGAAGAAATCATATACTGATAAAGAGACTCTATTCCAAAGTCAAAAGAGTGATTAGGTTGCAAAAATAAAGGATTTTTACACACTTGTAATTTTAACGAACATAAAAACATAAACCCATTGGATAGAAAAGTAAAAAAAAGATCTATTGATTGGACTCTCCCTGTCTCCGGGTATATATTTTCTTACTATTACTATATACAAAATATATATCCTGTTCTAACTGTATTGCACTATGTATAATTTGATAACCCAAGAAATGCCCCTCATTTCCTGTTCAAGTAGAAATGAAAATGGAAGAATTACAAGGCTATTTAGAAAAATATGGATCTAGGCAAAGGCACTTCCTATATTCGCTTCTCTTTCAAGAGTATATTTATACACTTGTTTATGATCATGGTTTAAATGGTTCAATTTTTATAGAAATTTTGGATTATGACAATAAATCTAGTTCAATACTTGTGAAACAAGTCATTATTCAAATGTATCAACAAAATTATTTGATTTATTCAGTTGATGATTCGAGCCAAAATCAAAGTGTTGGGCACAACAATTTTTTTTATTGCCAAATGATATTAGAAGGTTTTGTGATCATTATGGAAATTCCATTTTTTCTGTGATTAGGGTCTTCCCTTGAACAAAAAGAAATACCTAAATCTCAAAATTTCTGATCTATTCATTCAATATTTCCTTTTTTAGAGGACAAATTTTCACATTTTAATTTTGTGTCAGATATATTAATACCCCATCCCACCCATCTAGAAATCTTGGTTCAAATCCTTCAATGTTGGACCCAAGATGTTTCTTCTTTGTATTTATTGCGATTCTTTCTTCACAAATATTACTATTGGAATAGTTTCATTACTCCAAAAAAATCTATTTACATCATTTCAATTTCAAATTCAAAAGAAAATCAAAGATTTTTTCGATTCCTATATAATTCTTATGTCTCTGAATGTGAATTTATATTAGTTTTTTTCATAAACAATCCTCTTATTTACTGTCAACATCTTATGAGGGTTTTCTTGAGTGAACGCATTTCTATGGAAAAATAGAATAGTTTTTTATTAGTAGCATGTTCTAATTATTTTCATTTTCAGAAGACCTGTGGTTCTTTAAGGATCCTTTCATGCATTATGTTTGATATCAAGAAAAAGCAATTCTGGCTTCAAAGGGAACTCATCTTATGATGAAGAAATGGAGATCTTACTTTGTCACTTTTTGGCAATATGATATTCAATTTTGGTCTCAATCGCATAGGATTCATATAAACTAATTATTAAATTATTCTTTCTTTTTTCTAGGTTATCTTTTAAGTGTACTAATAAGTCTTTTGGTGGTAAGGAATCAAATGTTAGAAAATGCATTTTTAATAGACACTCTTACTAAGAAATTCAATACTATGGTTTCAGTTATTCCTCTTATTTGATCGTTGTCTAAAGTGAAATTTTGTATTGTATCTGGGCATCCTATTAGTAAGCCAATCTAGTTTGATTTATCATATTTGGGTATTATTCATCAATTTAGTTGGATATGTAGAACTCTTTCTCATTACCATAGTGGATCCTCAAAAAAGCAGAATTTGTATCAAATAAAGTATATACTTCGACTTTTGTGTGCTAGAACTTTGTCTCGTAAACATAAAAGTACAACACGTGCTTTTTTGCAACGATTGGGTTCTAGATTCTTAGAAGAATTCTTTATGGAAGAAGAACAAATTCTTTCTTTAATCTTACCAAAAGCACCTTTTCAATTACAAACAGGATGGATTTGGTATTTGGATATTATCTGTAGCAATGACTTGTGGGATTTTTCATGATTGATCATGAGACCTTAATCTTATGTAATATAATGCAAATTCCATTTATGAAAATAAAATGGAAATTTGATAATTGATCAAGAGAAATTTATGAATTTGCATTTTGAAATGCTCATGGAATATTGTAGTGGTTGAATCAGTCGACTATTCCAAATTGTTTTTTCAGGGTCTAAGTTGTATATGTATACATAGGGAAAGTCGTGTGCAATGAAAAATGCAAGCATGGTTTGGGGAGAGGTTTTTTTCATCTATTACAACAAGAAGGAAAAATTATCTACTCCATCTGACTAGTTCTAGGTTCAAGTCCCGGGCAACCCATACGGAAAGGGGAAAGGTTTTGTTTCTATTAGAATTCAAAAATTCAAAATATTTGATTTATTTGATTTAGAAATTGTTCTGGTCAATTTAATCAGATAAATAGAAATCTACAGTACGGAGATTGGTTGACATTAACATATAGCACATGCTATACACTTAAAAACAAGCCTTCGTATTATCTATATCTAGATTTTAGATAACTAGAGCTAATACGTGTGCTTGGGAGTCCTTGAAAATAGAATAAACCAAGATCTTATCATGACTGCAATTTTAGAGAGATGTGAAAGTACAAGCCTATGGGGTCGTTTCTGCAATTGGATAACCAGCACTAAAAACTATCTTTACATTGGGTGGTTTGGTGTTTTGATGATCCCCACCTTATTGACCGCAACTTCTGTATTATTATTGCCTTCATCACTGCTCCTCCGGTAGATATTGATGGTATTCATGAACCTGTCTCCGGGTCTCTACTTTATGGAAACGATATTATCTCTGGTGCCATTATTCCTACTTCTGCAGCTATCAGTTTGCATTTTTATCCAATATGGGAAGTGGCATCTGTTGATGAGTGGTTATACAATGGTGGTCCTTATGAGCTAATTGTTCTACACTTCTTACTTGGTGTAGCTTGTTATATGGGTCGTGAGTGGGAACTTAGTTTTCGTCTAGGTGTGCGTCCTTGGATTGCTGTTGCATATTCAGCTCCTGTTGCAGCTGCTACTGCTATTTTCTTGATCTAACCTATTGGGCAAGGAAATTTTTCTAATGGTATGCCTTTAGGAATTTCTGGTACTTTCAATTTTATGATTATATTCCAGGCAGAACACAATATCCTTATGCATCCATTTCACATGTTAGGTGTAGCAGGTGTATTCGACGGCTCCCTATTTATTGCTATGCATGGTTCTTTGGTAACCTCTAGTTTGATCAGGGAAACCACTAAAAATGAATATGCTAATGAAGGTTACAGATTTGGTCAAGAGGAAGAAACTTATAATATCGTAGGTGCTCATGGTTATTTTGGCCAATTGATCTTCCAATATGCTACTTTCAAAAATTCTCGTTCCTTACATTTCTTATTGGCTGCTTGGCCTATAGTAGGTATTTGCTTTACTGCTTTGGGTCTTAGTACTATGGCTTTCAATTTAAATGATTTCAATTTCAACCAATCTGTAGTTAATAGTCAAGGCCATGTCATTAACACTTGGGCTGATATTATAAATCGTGATAATCTTGGTATGGAAGTAATGCATGAACGTAATGCTCACAACTTCCCTCTAGACCTAGCCACTATTGAAGCCCCATCTACAAATGGATAAGACTTTTGTCTTAATGTATATGGATCATTGAAGGAGCAATATCCAATATCTTGTTCTAGAGCAAGAGATTTGGTATTGCTCCCCCTCTTGAAGTTGAGTTCTTTATCTTTATCATAACGCTATCTCCTACCAATGAATGATAACTACTTTTTCTACTTTACTAAAATAGAAAATAAAAAAAAATTAATGATTAGATTTATTATCGTTTCTCGCATGTCTCGCGAAAGTCAAAGTAGGGGCGAATTCTCCCAATATGTGACCTACCATCTGATCTGTTATATAAATAGGTAAATGTTCTTTTCCATTATGAATGGAGATTGTATGTACAATCTTGTGGGTATAATGGTAGATTCCTGAGACCAAGTTACTATTACTTTTTTCTCCTCCCTCATGTTGAGTTTTTTCATTTTTTCCCAATAAATGATTAACTACAAAAGGACTTTTTTAGTAAATGTGTCACAATGGATTACTCCATTATTTTTACATTTTAAACTATGTTCAATATCTTGATCTAATAAGGTAAGAATAAATACAATAATGATGAATGGAAAAAAGGGAAAATCCTTTAGCTAGATAAGGAGTGGATGTAGCCAAGTGGATCAAGGAAGTGGATTGTGAATCCACCATGCGCGGGTTCAATTTCCATCATTTGCCCATCACATTATTGCAAATTCCAAGAATTCAATTTTCAATATTCCTATTTATGGCGATGAAGAATAAAACTATCACTATATTTTTTTCCTTTTCCTACTTCTTCTTCCAAGTGAAGGATAACCCCAAGAGGTTGTGGGTTTTTTCTACCAATAGGGGCTCTTCCTTCACCGCCCCCATGGGGGTGGTCTACAGGGTTCATAACTACTTCTCTTACTATAGGGTGCTTACCTAGTCAACACTTAGATCCGGCTCTACCCAAACTTTTTTGGTTCACCCCAACATTACCCACTTGTCCAACTATTGCTAAGCAATTTTTGGATATCAAATAGACCTCCCTAGATGGTAATCTTAACATGGCTAATTTACTCTCTTTTGCAATCAGTTTTGCTATAGCACCTGTTGCTCTAGCTAATTATCCACCCTTTCCAAATGTGATTTCTATGTTATGTATGGCCATGCCTAAGGGCATATCAGTTGAAGTAGATTCTTCTTTTTTATCAATTAAAACTTATTCCCAAACTGTACAAGTTTCTTCCAAAGCATACGACTTTCTAGATGTATATGATGATATCTAGACATATGGATCTTATATGAATCGTATGATGAAATACCATATGAGTTGATATATAAGAATCCAAATCTGCTGAATCACTCATGTTATGATCTTCTACATCCTAGATCTCCCAGTTCTGTCATCTGGCTTATGTTCTTCATGTAGCATTCAGACCGAATGACTCTATGAAATTACGTTGCAACTTCCACATATTGTGGGTAACGTAGGAGACATCTCTATTTTTTCCCTCGGGATCTTTCTAATTACCACTGCTTAGCTTTCAATTTGCCTTTGACCATCAAATTAAATGGGAATAACCTATCCTCCTCTCTTTAAACAATTTTGTCTTCTCCATATTACCATATCTCTAGAGTCAATAATTTTCTATGAGGAACTACTGAACTCAATCACTTGTTGTCGTTACTCAACTGTTTTCTGTTGATGTCTATCCCATAGAGGTACTCAAATTGGATCAGTGATCAATTTCTAGGTTTCGTCATAAACCTAATTGGTTACTTCCAATTACATAAATCAATAGTTCAAACTGCACTCAAAGGTAGGGCATTTCCCATTGATATAGGAACTTTTGTACTAGAAACAATGGTATCTCCAATTATAGCCCCTCTGGGATGTAAAATATATCTCTTCTCACCATCCCCATAGTGTATGAGACAAATGTATGCATTTTGATTAGGGTTGTATTCTATGGTTACGATTCTACCAGGTATGTCTTTTTCGTTCCGTTGAAAATTGATTTTATGGTATAGATGCTTATGACCTCCCCCTCTATGCCCTATGGTAATGATTCCTCTTGCATTACAACCTTCACCACAATGATGTTGTCCATAGATCAAATTATTTCATAGATTGGATTTCACTTGACTGTCTAAGGCTCCATTGCATGTGCTCAGGGTAGAAGTTTTGTATAAATGTATCGCAGTGTTATTAAGTATTTTCCTTTAAGTTCTTTTCTCTATAAGAGGTGGAATAGAATAACCTAGTTGAAGCGTAATTAGCATACATTTGTAATGCATTGTATGTCCCATAATAGGTCCCATTCTTCTACCCTTTCTAGGGAGTCGATGACTATTCATAGCTATTACACCCAATGCTTTATTTCTGTCCTAGTTGTTCCTCATTCAACATTAGAAATATATTGATTGTTCCCCAATAATCGAATACTTTTTTTTGTAAATATTGCATATTTGATTACATCCATAAATCCATTTTCTTCCCTATGAGTTCCAGTATCAATAAGAATTCTAGTTCTTACTGTTTATATGTTATGGTATGAATATACCGATTTGTTATGTACGGATAATGAGATTCCATTGATACAAAGCTAATTCCAATAGACTTATCGAACGTTCCCATTGGCGTGCATCCAGCAGGAATTGAACCTATGAATTTGCCAATTATGAGTTGGGCACTTTAACCATTCAGCCATGGATGCTTAACAGGGATCATCGTACATCATGAATAACTAAATTCCAATTGAAATGAAATCTTTAGGAGGAATTAATGAAATGACATCAATTCAAATCCTGGATCTTCGAACTAAGAGAGATATGGAGAGAGATCAAGAATCCTCACTATTTCTTAGATTCATGAATCAAATTCGATTCAGTGGGATCTTTCACTCACATTTTTTTCCACCAAGAAAATTTTATGGAACTCTTTGACCCCCAAATTGGGAGTATCCAACTTTCATGTGATTCACAAAGCTCAATAAGCAATCGATATTTCACGATCAAAGGTGTAATACTGCTTGTAGGGTGGTCCTTATATCTCGTATTAACAATCAAAAGATGGTCGAAATAAAAATATCTCTATTTTATGTGGCTTCTTCCCATACCTATGAATTCCATTGTACCCAGAAATAAGACATTGGAAGAATCTTTTTGGTCTTCCAATATCAATAGGTTGATTGTTTTGCTCCTATATCTTCCAAAAAGGAAAAATATTTCTGAGAGTTGTTTCATGGATTCGCAAGAGTGTACTTGGGTTCTCCCAATAAATAAAACGTGTATTGTACCTGAATCTAACCAGGGTTCATGGTGGTGGAGGAACAGAATCAGAGAAAGGAGTGATATCTTATTTTCATAAAGCAAATCGACTTCAATTCTTGAATGATCCACAACACTTCTGGTTCTATTGTAACAAAAGATTCTCTTTTTATGTGGAAAAGAACGATATCCATAATTATGATCTTACATATGGACAATTCCTCAATATCTTGTTCATTCATAGCAAAATAGTTTCTTTGTGCATCAGTAAGAGAAAAGCATATTTTTTTGGAGAGAGAGACTACTTCACCAATCGATTCACATGTATCTGACATATTCATACGTAACGATCTTCCACAAAGTGGTGATGAAATGTATAAATTGTACAAATCTTTCCCTTTTCCAATTCGATCTGATCCATTCATTCGTAGAGCTATTTATCCGATCGCAGACATTTCTGCAACACCTCTAACAGAGGAACAAATAGCCAATTTTGAAAGGACTTATTGTCAGCCTCTTTCAGATATGAATATATTTGATTTAGAAGGGAACAACTTGCATCAGTATCTCAATTTCAATTCAAACATGGGTTTGATTCACACTCCATGTTCTGAGAAATATTTACCATCCAGAAAGTGAAAAAAATAGAGTCTTTGTCTAAAGAAATGAGTTGAGAAAGGGCAGATGTGTAGAACCTTTCAACGAGATAGTGCTTTTTCAAATCTCTCAAAATGGAATCTATTCCAAACATATATGCCATGGCTCCTTACTTCGACAGGGTGCAAATATCTAAATTTCACCCTTTTAGACACTTTTTCAGACCCATTGCCAATACTAAGTATAAGTAGTAGTCAAAAATTTGTATCCATTTTTCATGATATTATGCATGGATCAGATATATCATGGCCTGTTCCTTAGTAAAAATTGTGCGCAATTCTTCCATAATGGACTTTGATAAGTGAGATTTTGGGTAAGTATTTACCAATTCTTCTTCTTCTGTTTGAAGAAATGATTCATCAAAATAATAAGTCACCCATTCTATTGATACGGACACATCTGAGATCAACAAATGCTCGAGAGTTCCTCTGTTCAATCCTTTTCCTTCTTCTTGTTGCTAGATATCTCGTTCGTATACATCTTCTCTTTGTTTTCTGAGCCTCTAGTGAGTTACAGACAGAGTTAGAAATGATCAAATCTTTGATGATTCCATCATACATGATTGAGTCGCGAAAACTTCTGTATAAGTATCCTACATCTGAACTGAATTCTTTCTAGTTAAAGAATCTCTTTCTAGTTGCTTTGGAATAATTAGGAGATTCTCTGGAAGAAATACGGAGTTCTACTTCTGGTGGCAACATGCTATTTGGTGGCGGTCCTGCTTATGGGATCAAATCAATACGTTCTAAGAAGAAATATTTGAATATCAATCTCATTGATCTCATAAGTATCATACCAAATCCCATCAATCGAATCACTTTTTTGAGAAATATGAGACATTTAAGTTGTACAAGCAAAGAGATCAATTAATTGATAAGAAAAAGGAAAAAATGTGAACAGTGATTGGTTGATGATAAAATAGAATCCTAGGTCACAAACAGTGATTCAATTGATGATGAAGAAAGAGAATTCTTGATTCAATTCTCCACCTTAATTACAAAAAAAAGGATTGATCAAATTCTATTGAGTCTGCCTCATAGTGATCATTTAGCAAAGAATAACTCTGGTTATCAAATGATTGAACAACTGGGATCAATTTACTTACGATACTTAATTGACATTCATAAAAAGTATCTAATGAATTATGAGTTCAATAAATCCTGTTTAGCAGAAAGACAAATATTCCTTGCTCATTATCAGACAATTGCTTATTCACAAACCTTGTGTGGGGCTAATAGTTTTCATTTCCCATCTCATGGAAAACCCTTTTCGCTCCTCTCAGCCCAATCCCCTTCTAGGGGTATTTTAGTGATAGGTTCTATAGGAATTGGATGGTCCTATTTGGTCAAATACCTAGTGACAAACTCCTATGTTCATTTCATTATGGTATTTCCGAACAAGTTCCTGGATGATAAGCCTAAAGGTTATCTTATTGATGATATCAATATTGATGATAGTGACGATATTGATGATAACCTTGATATGGAGTTGCTAATTATGACCAATGTGCTAACTATGTATGTGACGCTGAAAATAGACCAATTTGCTATCACTCTTCAATTTGAATTAGCAAAAGCAATGTCTCCTTGCATAATATAGATTCTGAACATTCATGATCTATATGTGAATGAGTCAAATTACTTATCCCTTAGTCTATTAGAGAACTATCTCTCCAGGGATTGTGAAAATGTTCCACTAGAAATATTCTTGTTATTGCTTCATCTCATATTCCCAAAAAGTTGATCCCACTCTAATAGCTCTAAATAAATTAAATACATGCATTAAGATATGAAGGCTTCTTATTCCACAACAATAAAAGCACTTTTTCATTCTTTCATATACTAGGGGATTTTGTTTGGAAAAGAAAATGTTCCATACTGACAGATTTGAGTCCATAACCATGGGTTAAAATGCACGAGATCTTGTAGCACTTATCAGTGAGGCCCTATCAATTAGTATTACGCAGAGGAAATCAATTATAGAAACTAATATAATAAGATCAGCTCTTCATAGACAAACTTGGGATTTGTGATCCTAGGTAAGATCCATTTAGGATCATGGGATCCTTTTCTATCAGATAGGAAGGGTTGTTGTACAAAACATACTTCTAAGTAATTGCCCCATAGATCCTATATCTATCCATATGAAGAAGAAATCACGTAAGGAAGGGGATTCTTCTTTGTACAAATGGTACTTTGAACTTGGAACGAGCATGAAGAAATTAACGATACTTCTTTATCTTTGAGTTGTTTTGCCGAATCCGTCGCTCAAGATCTTTGGTCTTCACTCGGACCCGATGAAAAAAATTGGACCACTTCTTATGGATTCATTGAGAATGACTCTGATCTAGTTCATGGCCTATTAGAAGTAGAAGGCGCTCTGGTGGGATCCTCGTGGATAGAAAAAGATTGCAGTCAGTTTGATAATAATCGAGTGACATTACTTGAACCAAGGAATCGATTAGATATGATGCAAAATGGATCTTGTTCTATCGTTGATCAGAGATTTCTATATGAAAAATATGAATTAGAGTTTGAAGAAGGGGAGGAGAAGGAGCCCTCGACCTACAACAAATAGAGGAGGATTTATTCAATCACATAGTTTGGGCTCCTTGAATATGGCGCCCATGTGGTTATCTATTTGATTGTATCAAAAGGCCCACTGAATTAGGATTTTCCTATTGGGCTGGGTCATTTCACAGCAAGCAGATCATTTATCATAAAGAGGTTGAGCTTCAAGAGAATGATTTAGAGTTCTTACAGAGTGGAACCATGTAGTACTAGACACAAGATAGATCTTCCAAAGCACAAGGCATTTTTCGAATAAGCCAATTCATTTGGGACCCTGTAAATCCATTCTTTTTCCTATTCAAAGATCCGCACTTTGTCTCTGTGTTTTCATGTCGAGAAT
>RXID01014266.1:482500-507500 GCA_005019695.1 Trichopus zeylanicus subsp. travancoricus
AAGAGTATGGATCTTGAAATATATGAAAAATCTCCCTCCAAGCCGTACATACAACTTTCATCGAATACGGCTTTCCATAGAATTCTATATGTATCTTATTTATAAGATCGAGTATGGAATTCTGTTTACTCACTTTAAATTGAGTATCTATTTCCCTTTTTTTTCCTACTAGGATTGGAAATCCTGTATTTTACATATCCATACGATTGAGTCCTTTGGGTTTCGAAAATAGTGTAATGTAAAAAGAAGTGCTTCGAATCATTGCTATTTGACTCGTACCTATTCTGAAAAAGTTGAGGTATTTCGAATTGTTTGTTGTCAAGGACAAAGTAAGGGAAAACCTCTGAAATAATTTCAATATTGGACCTTGGACATATAAATAGAATAGTAATAATTTTGAATTGAATCTCTTTAGAAAGAAGATCTTTCTTTTGTCTCATGGTAACCTGCTCCAGTCCCCTTACGAAACTTTCGTTATTGGGTTAGCCATACACTTCACATGTTTCTAGCATTTCACATGGCATCATCAAATGATACAAGTCTTGGATAATAATCTAAAACACACTAGAATGCCCTTGTTGACAATCCTTTACTCTGACAGCATCAAGGGTTCCCCGAACAATGTGATATCTCACACCCGGTAAATCATTAACCTTTCCTCCTCTTACTAATACTATAGAATGTTCTTGTAAATTATGGCCAACACCTGATATATAAGCAGTGATTTCAAATCCAGAGGTTAATCCAAAGTAGCTCCTAATAGTAGTGTTATCATACCTATTAAAGAAACAAGATTCATTATGGAAGGTATAATTATGAAAAGAGGAAAAAGGCGGGCTACAAGGAAAAGTCCTGCTGCTACCATAGTAGCAGCAGGACTAAGAGCTGAAATGGGAGTAGGTCCCTCCATAGCATCAGGTAACCATACGTGAAGAGGAAATTGTGCAGATTTCACAACTGCACCAATCAATAACAAAAAGGCACACGAACTAGTAAATAAAAGATTGACCTCACTATTATAGATCAAGTTATTAACTATTTTGAACAAATCCCGAAATTCTAAACTACCAGTTATCCAATAAAAACCTAAGATTCCTAATAATAAACCAAAATCCCCTACACGATTAATTACAAAAGCTTTTTGACAAACACTTGCAGCAATAGGTCATGTGAACCAAAAGCCTATTAAGAAATAGGAACACATTCCTACAAGTTCCCAAAAAATATGAATTTATATCAAATTGAAACTAGTAACTAATCCCAACATGGAAGTATTTAAAAAACTTATATAAGCAAAAAATCTTAAATATCCTTGATCATGAGACATATAATTGTCACTATACATAAGAACCATGATTCCAATAGTAGTAATTAGTATTGTCATAATAGAAGTAAGTGGATCGATCAAGTATCCGAACTCTAACAAAAAATCATTATTGATAATCCAAGAACATAGGTATTGATAGATAAAGCTTCCATTTATTTGCTGAATAGTCAGATTGACCGAAAACCCCCTAATATATTTAGCAATAAAACACTAACAAAAGTCCACATACGACAACTATTCTTTGTTGTTGTTAGAACAAGCAGAAGTCCAAATCCTATTGACAAAGTAACTAGAAGTGGAAGAAAGGGTATTATCCATGCATATTGATATATATGTTCCATAAAAAAACAAATTCCAATTTTTCTCTAATTTAATGAATTTAGTTTAGTTGTTTCTGGTCCACTAATTCTATCTTTTTAAAAATTAACAATAAAAAAAATTTCATTTTTTAATTGATTCTAATATAGATCATATTGCTAATTAATTATTTAATCTAATTAATTAGCAATATGATCTATATTTACATCAAATATTGTTTTGGTGCAACTTAATTAATTAATTGATAATTGATCAACTTCAGGGCAAGGTGGCAATAATTTTAATTTAAATTAGAACTACAAAACCTGATAAGATAACCTTAGTTGTTTTTTATTTCAAGTTCTATATGAAGTATCATAGGATTGGGGATTTCCAATAAACAAAAGTTTTTCTTATTTGATTGGAATCTAATTAATTAATTTGACAAACTAATTAATCAATTACACAATGAGTTAGATTTCAAATAAATTAACTAGAATAATTAGATCTTTTTTTATTTAGTATTAACCAGTGTTAATATGTTAATGCCATATGTTATGCAATGGGCATGTATTATATATTTTATTTATATATCAATTTATATATAATTTATATAGGATTTTCTCTTTTGATTTTATTATATATATATTTGTTGTGTATTAGAAACAAAAAAAATTTTCTAAGAAAAGAAAATGAAAAAAATGTTAAATAAAAAAAAACTCTTATTCGTATTCGTGCAATGCAATAAGTTAAAAAGAAAGAACAATCTCTTTTAAAGAATACATGTCTTCCACATAGAACAATAAAAATTAGTAATTTAAATGGCGGTCCCCCAAAATCGAACTTCTATATCAAAAAAACGTATTCGTAGAAGTATTTGGAGGAAAACGGCATATTTAGCTGCAGGAAAAGCTTTTTCTTTAGCTAAATCGGTTTCTACCAGACATTCCAAAAGTTTTTTTGTACAACAAAGAAGAAAAAAAAACTTGGACTAATCTGAATCCATACGGCGCGAAAAAAATGTCATTTTTTTAAGATGAATGATTCGTATTAATTACTGTATTGAACTCCTCAATATAAGTTAGAACTAACTGTTATGGTATGTAGAATACCAATTCTTCTGTCTATTGTCTAGTGGGTTTTATTTTCATTTTCCATTTTTTCTTTTTCATTACAATATATAGATTTAACTCATGATGAGATGTTGTTTTTTCCTATCAATTGTACTTTTCACAATTTATTTGATTCTTCTATTGTGAAAAGTACAATTGTGATAGAGATTGAAATTCTTTTGTTATATACTTAGCCCCAAAACCTAATTGATTAGGTAAATATCTTACCATAAATTGTAAATTATTTACACACAGGGAATATTAATACTTAATTAAATTAAGGTATCAAAATTGTTAGAAAAAAATTGGATTTAGTGATGAAATTGTGATACATATGAAATACTAAACTAGTTTTATTTGATTTTGTTCATTGCTAAAATCCATTTTTTTGGATCGATGAAAGAAACCAAGAATAAATCATCAAAAAAAGATAGAAAAAGGAGAATTCCATTCTTATTCTTAGTTCTATATCTCATATGAAAACAAAATTCTTGTTTCCTAAACTAGATTGAATTGCTGAATGTCAACGATTCGACATGAATTTACTATTATTATTTCAAGTAAGCCGCCATGGTGAAATCGGTAGACACGCTGCTCTTAGGAAGCAGTGCTAGAGCATCTCGGTTCAAGTCCGAGTGGCGGCACCCCCCCCCCCCAAAAAAAAGGTATAATGGATACATTATAGAATGTATTCAATTCCCGATTTACATTTTTCAATGGGACCCCCCTTTTTATGATATTTGTAACTTTAGAACATATATTAACTCATATCTCTTTTTCGATCATTTTGATTGTGATTATGATTCATTTGATGACCTTATTAATCCACAAAATTCCAGGATTATGTGATTCCTTGGAAAAGGGGATAATAGCTACTTTTTTTTCTATAACAAGATTATTAATTACTCGGTGGATTTATTCCAGACATTTCCCATTAAGTAATTTATATGAGTCATTATTCATCCTTTTGTGGAGTTTCTCCATTATTCATATGATTCCATATCCTAGGAATTGCAAAAATGATTTAAGCACAATAACTGCATGAAGTGCCATTTTTATTCAAGGATTCACCACATCGGATCTTTCAACTGAAATGCATCAATCTGCAATATTAGTGCCTGTTCTAAAATCCCAATGGTTAATGATGCACGTAAGTATGATGTTATTGAGCTATGCAACTCTTTTATGTAGATCATTATTATTAGTCGCTCTTTTAGTCATTACATTTCTAAAAAACATCGATATTTTTGGTAAAAGAAAAATTTTCTTAATCTTAATTAAATCATTTTTTTTTAGTAAGACTGAATATTTGAATAGAAAAAGAAGTGTTTTTAAATTGAAAAACACTTCTTTTCTTTCATTTCAGAATTATTACAAATATCAATTGACTCAACGTTTGGATTATTGGGCCTATCGCATCATTAGTTTAGGGTTCATCTTTTTAACCATGGGCATACTTTCTGGAGCAATGTGGGCAAATGAGGTATGGGGATCTTATTGGCAATGGGACCCCAAAGAAACTTGGTCATTTATTACTTGGACTATATTCGCAATTTATTCGCATGCTAGAATAAATAAAAATTTGCAAGGTACGAATTCCGCATTTGTGGCTTCTATAGGATTTCGTATAATTTGGATATGCTATTTTGGGATCAATCTATTTGGACCTAGTTATGGTTCATTCACATTAACATGTAATTTAATAAATTACATAAACAATAAATACAAAAGAATACATGAGGATATTGTCTCATATGTAATGAAAGTTTATGTGAGTTTTGGAGAACCACTTGAGTGGTTTTCCAAAACTCGAGATATATCCCATTACAATTCTAATTCACTTTATCTTTTTTTCCATTGTATAGGAGATAAAAAATTTAAAATTTAAATAAAAAACTATCTCATTAATAAAAAAAATTATCTATGAAAATAATTAGATAAGATAGCTTCTATCTTATCAATTGATAATGAGAAAACACAATTCGGATAAATACCAATCCCTATTACAGGTAGAAAGATACAAATAGAAACAAAGAGTTCTCGTGGTCCAGAATCCACAAAATTGGGGACATTGAATAACTTGTATCCATAGAACATCTGACGTGACATAGACAATAAATAAATAGGAGTTAATATCATTCCAATTCCCATTACAAAAGTAATTAGGATTTTTGGCATTAAAAGATATTTTTGGCTGGTAATTATTCCCCAAAATACTACTAATTCTGCAACAATGACACTCATTCCTTGCAATGCAAGAGAAGCCATCAAAAAACTACTAAACATAGTAACTATTTTTGCCATTGGAAGAGATATCCCACCCATTTCATCCAGATAAACAAGACATATTCTACCACAACTCATTCCTGACAAAAAAAAAAGTGCAGCACCAATAAATCCATGAGAAAGTATTTGTAAAATACCCCTATTGAGACCCATGTCGGTTATAGAACCAATTCCTATAATTAGGAAACCCATGTGAAATATGGAAGAGCAGGCTATTCTCTTTTTTAGATTGCATTGACCAAGAGATGTTGAGGATGCATAGATTATTTGTATCATTCTGGCCATCACCAACCATGGAGAAAATATAGAATGAGCATGGGATAATAATTCCATATTAATTCAAATCAATCCATATGCTCCCATTTTTAATAAGATCCCAGCTAGAAGCATACATGTACTATAATGTGCTTCCCCATGGGTATTCGGTAACCATGTATGCAGGGGTATACCTACAAAATGATAACATAATACATAGGTTGTTAGGAGGAGTTCCAGTAAGCTAATACATATGGTATGCTAGCGAAACACCTTATTCCCTTTATAGGGGAGAAAATAAATTGAAGAACCCGCAAATATCAGCAAAACAACAATTATTGTTAACCAAGGAAAAGAACTTGTGATAAAGACAAGAAACACTTTGACTAGGAAAACCCATGCTCGGAATAATATATTTTATCGAGTTCAGGTTTTTGTCAGTAAAAAGGAATCAAATGATTCAAGTGGAGTTTTTTGTAGTGTATCAATAAGATAGACTCATGCTGCGAGTTTTTTCATGCCATAAATAAACACGGACACTCAAAAAATTGGTTAGGCAAGTGGATTCACATCTCTTAGAACCCACATAGTCCTTGGTTCTTGGCACGGAAGCAATTTCCTTAGTTTTACGTCCATCCCAAGGTATCATTTCCAATACATCTATGGGGCAGGCTTGTACACATTGAGTACACCCTATACATGTATCATAAAATTTTACTGAATGTGACATTGGATCTGTAAATTCAAGTTTTGAACATAAGAATTTTTTATCTGGTTCATAGTAACTGAATCATATATTTATATTATAGATTATAGATACCAGACGAAATGGTGGCTTAACAAATTTTTGAATCCATATCTAAACTAAAAACTAAACTAAAGATAGATTAATATTTCTAACTCTATTCATAAGAAAGGGCCAATAAACTTTGACTTCTGTTTCCGCAAACGCGGTCATAGTGCATGCGAATTTCAATTCAAATTGGTCAAAAATCAATAGAAAAATGAATTCTAATGGATTTAGATTAGAAATTAATAAAATTTATTATAGTATAATTAATTCTAATTAATTATACTATAATTATACTATATAAATTCCACTATAATTATACTACAATATGTCTTTATTGATATGTATATGATTATTTTATATTTATTTTTATTGCAATTAATTATTCAACAGATTCAATTGATTAATACGAGTTGATTTTCTGTTACAATGGATTGCTGAAAGAATAGCTAGCCCAATAGGTGCTTTAGCGGTTGCAATAGCTATAACAAAGATTGAGAAAATGTCTCCTTTTAATTGGCAATTATCAAATAAATCAGAAAATGTTACAAGATTAATATTAACTAAATTTAGTATAAGTTCAAGACACATAAGTGCTCAAACCATGTTTTGACTTGTGATCAATCCAAAACTAGCAATCAAAAATAAATATACACTCACAAAAAATACATGTTCGAACATCATTGACTAATTCCTCATCAAATTTCGATATGAACAAAAATTCAACTGGATTTCCTTGACTAGAATAGAACAATTACAAAACAAAAGAAAGTATTGGCAATAGATTCTATTTTTTATTTTATTTAGAACTTTTCTTTTACTTTTAATTCTAAGTATTTTTATTGATGAGCCATAGTAATTGCACCTATTAAAGAAATTAGAAGAATTATCGAAATAAGTTCAAATGGAAGATAAAAATTAGTTGATAAATGAATCCCGATTTGTTGAACATTACTTATTAAGTCCTGTTCTATAATCTAGTTTGATCTTGTAGTCCAAATAATTCCGCACCATGATGTGTCTGGGATAGTAGTAATTAGTGAAAAAAATACTTGTAGAAACCACTGAAGTAACTCCATCTCCAACGGTCCAAAGATGGGAATCATTGGAATATTCTAAACTCTTCATGAACATTATAGCAAATATGATTGAGACATTTATGGCTCCCACATAAATAAGGAGCTACATAGCAGCTACAAAATAAAATAGGAGTTTGATGGAATATAGAATAAGGATATACAAAAAAGAACGTATCCTAATGAAAAAGCAGAAAAATGGGATTGGTAAGTAATACCACTCCCAAACCCCCTAATATAAGAACTGATCCCAGAAATTTTACAAGAATACCATGTATTGGTCCAAGTAAATCCATTATGTATAATGTATAAAATAAGAGATAAAGATATTTCATGACCTTACTGAATGGTTCAGGAAAAAGGTTACTCTATTTTTTTCTTGTATCTTGTATATGATACATTCCTAATTTAAATTTTATCTTCATCTATTATGGATTAATGTAGATAAACTAATTGGACCAATCCTATCCTATTTTTTTAGGGGAAAAGAAAAAAAGTAGTTCAAATATTCAAAATCATCACCAAAATCTATTTTGAGTTTAAATTAAAGAATTATTTTCAACACCAAGTGGTTATAATTAGTATTTGTAGTTACTAACCAAACAAAACAAAAGAAGCTTGGATTTTTTATATTAAAACAAAATTTTAGTAATTAGTAATCGTTCTCAAATCAAGTGGTTTATCCTTGTCCATTTGGATTTGAGTCAAATTCAGAACTGTTTGAATTGTGTAATCTCCAATTATTGACATCGGTAATTGTCCCAAGGCAATTTGATTATAATTCAACTCGTGATGATCATAAGTGGAAAGGTCATATTCTTCAGTCATTAATAAATAGTTTGTTGGACAATACTCAACACAGTTACCACAAAATATAAAGGACCCAAAATCAATACTATAATTAAGCAATTATTTTTTTACTATTTTTTTCTAATCAACAACAGGTGGATCTATGGGACACACACAAACACATACTTCACAAGCAATACATTTATCAAATTCAAAGTGAATTTGACCGTGAAAACGCTCTAATGTGATCGATTTTCATAAGGATATTGAATAGTTACAAGTAAATGATTTGTGTGGGATAAGGTAATTATAAAACTTTGACCAATGTACCTTGCAGCTCGTACTATTTGTTGACCGTAATCTATGAACCCAGTCACCATAGGGAACATATTGTATATCCATGAATAAATTATTGTTTCTTTTTCTTGTTTGAGAGAGGTTTGTAGAATATTGTTATTTTTTACTTATAGTGAAACAAGTTGTAAAGAAGTTGTCACTAAGAGATTACCAAGAGAGATAGGTAAAAGAGATTTCCATCCAAGATTTAATTGTGGTCCATTCTCATCCTAGGTAAAGTCCATCTTGTTGTGATAGAAATGAACAGAAACAAATAAGCTTTAACTAATGTAATAAAGATAGCAATTGGAATTCCAAAGATTGCAACCATTTTATTTTTTATGAAAAGTTCGAGATCGAATATGTACGGAATAAATAAACTCCACCCTCCTAAGTAAAGGACTGTTACAAATAGTGAAGAAACTAATAGATTTAGGTAAAGAGCAACGTAAAATAAACCGTATTTGATACCTGAATATTCGGTTTGATAATTTGCTACTAATTCTTCTTCTACTTCTGGTAAATCAAAAGGTAATCTCTCACATTCTGCTAGAGAAGAAATTAGGAAAACTATAAACCCTATGGGTTGAGGTCACAGATTTCACCCCTCAAAACCGTATTTTGACTGTGCCTCAACTATATCAACTGTACTTAAATTGTTAGATAATCATAGTCAATAATAACATCACTGTTTGTAGGGAAATAGAAGAATGAAGATTCATAACATAGTCCTAAATTAGACCAAAAAAATTCCGTTTGCTAGGATAACAAAAAAGCACTTCCGAATTGATCTCATCCCTTAGAATTCCAATTTTTTCTTGTTCAATAATAACTTAATCTTTTAATAAAATACTCATTATATCAATTAAGGAATTAGATACTAGTTCATAAATTATGATAAGAATTCCATATGTATATGTATGAATGGAGGAAAAAAAGAAATAAAGATCTTTTCTTTATTATTCATTTTTTTCTAATTCTATCGATTATATTTTTTATCGTATTATTGTATGTGTTCTATTTCTTTTGTTCCTATCTTCTTTCTGAGAACTCAAAATAAAAAGAATCTACTCTGAAAAATAAATAAAGGATTAATTCGTTCTTGCTAGTTATTTCTTTAATCAGTGAGTAAGAGCATACTCTAGATCGGAATTGTGCAGGAGTACTACTTGATCATTTCTACCAACTTAAAGCTTTCTTATGATTCATTTTATATGGAAATACCTCTTTTTTGATACTTGAGATTATCTCTATTACTAATCTCTTTTGTACTTTAGTGTTCCTAATCGTCCACTAATTTTTGATTGATCCCCTGTATGGTAATACATACAAGATAGTAGTAGAAACTTCATACGATTGATCTTTTGCACTTGCTTCAAGATATGATAACACTAATCTAATCAAAGAATCTCAATCTTGGGGTAAATGGTGTAAACCATTTATGTTTACTTTCACTTTATTCTTGTACATAGGGAATGAGATTTTGTCTTCTTACTACGAATTTTTAGGCTATTTTGTTTCACTCATATAACTATCAACTTTAACTCATTACCGCAAATGATAAATAAAAAGATGATATCTATTCAATATATTTAAGGTCTTTTCTTTCATTTTTTCCCTTATTTCTAGTAGAGAGGGAAAAGCTCATGTTCAACGAATCGCACATAGAGATATTGATAAGACACATAGAGTTAATGATATTTTATAACTAATAGATTGAGCAGCAGCTCGTAGACCACCTGAAAAGGAATATTTATTATTTGATCCATATCTTGACATAAGAAGCCCAACAGGCACAATACATGAAATAGCAATCCAAAAAAAAACACCTATACTGAGATTAGCAAAAACAAGATGATACCCAAAAGGAATTACTAAATAATTTAGTAAAATTGATATGACTACTATAGATGGCCCAATACTAAACAAATGAATATTCCCTCTAGATGGTAAGAGGTCCTCTTTAAAAAGTAGTTTGGTCCCATCTGCTAGAGCTTGAAGAATTCCCAATGGACCCACAAATTCCGGCCGAATACGTTGTTGTATGGCTGTGGAGATTTCTCTTTCTAACCACACAATTACCAGTATCCCTATTATGATTCCTAGTATAAGGGTCAAATAGGGAGAAATAGCCATATGAATCCATAGACTTCTTTTAAGGATTCCAAAGAAAAAGAATTGATAGATTGGATTTCTGTCGTATCAATTATCATTTCAACGATCAACTTCTTCGATAACGATATCTATACTACCTAGTATTGTCATGATATCTATACTTCAACCAATTTCATTCTTTTAACTAGTTGGGGAAGAATTTGCAAATTGATGAAACCAGGTGGACTAATTATTCATCTCCAGGGAAAAACACTATTATCTCCTATTAGATAAATTCCTAATTCTCCTTTTGGGGCTTCTACTCTCATATAAAGTTCTTGTTTTGACAATTACAAATTGGGTGAAGGTTTTTTTTACTAATGAATCTATATGCAAAATGATTCCATTCAGAATTTCTTGTTCTATCAAAGCATCGGACTTCCAAATTTTCATAGGGCACCCCGGGAATCCCTTCTATAGCCTGTTGAATAATTTTTATGGATTCTATCATTTCACCTATTCATACTAAATAACGAGCTAATGAATCTCCCTCTTTTTGCCATTGGACTTCCCAATTAAATTCATTGTAACACTCATAATGATCAACTTTATGAAGATCCCATAGGATTCCAGAAGCTCTTACCATTTGTCCTGATAAGCCACAATTTATTGCTTCCTCCCCACAAATAATGCCCACCCCTTCAACTCATTCTAAAAAAATGGGATTTTGCGTAATAAGTTTTTTATATTTAGCAACTCCTCCTAGAAAATAATCACAGAAATCCAAACATTTATCTATCCAGCCATGGGGTAGATCAGCAATTACTCTTCTGATACGAAAATAATAATGCATCATTCACATACCCGTAGTAGCTTCGAAAAAATCATATAGCAATTCTCTCTTTCTGAAAATATAGAAAAAGGGAGTCTGTGCACCGATATCCGCCATACAAGGTCCAAGCCATAGTAAATGAGAAGCTATACGACTCAGTTCTAGCATCATTACTCTTATATGGCTGGCCCTTTTGGGTACTTGAACATTTTCCAATTGTTCTAGCACATTTACTGTTATTGCCTCTGTGAACATGGTAGCTAAATAATCCCAACATGTTACAGAAGGTAGATATTGTATAATTGTCCAGTTTTCTGCTATTTTTTCCATTCCTCTGTGTAAATAGCCCAATATGGATTCACAGTCAATAACATCTTCACCATCGAGAGTAAGGATCAGTCGAAGAACACCATGCATTGATGGATGGTGAGGACCCATATTAACTATCAGGAGACCCTTTCTTGTATCCTGTACAATCATATCTTTTCTTCCCCGATTCATTATTTCTTCAATTTATCAAGGTTCATTAAAACAAATAACTAATATAAAAAATGCAAATGAATCTTGAAATTAACGAGTTTGAGGCTCCCGAATATCCAACTACCCAATTAATCTCTTATAACATACTCTATTTTTCTTTGACAAATAAGTCAACAGTCATTAACGTTTTCCCAGAATTTTTCATAGACCTATTTGCGACAAAAAATTTTTTTTGTGCAATTTTAAATGTGAAGTCTCTGTATCTTATTGGGAAAATTGAATACTTGAAATTCAATAGATCCCCTATTTTCCTCTTTTTCTTCTTGTGGAATGACTGAGATGGATGAATTTTTGATCATAAATTTTTTTAATCATTTTCTTTCTTTTTCATGGATTTTATCGATCAGGAAAAATAAGGAAAAAATTCTTATGCCAATCATTTAATCTAGTAGAGACAAAATTTTGGATTTATTCATATACTACCTTTTTACTTATGAAAATCCAAATTCGATTTGGATATTGATAGAAAAGGAAATTTTTGCATTCACGAAAGGGAATGAGTTTTTTGTATCTAAAAAGTTTCCGCACATTTCTTCCTAGATCCAATTGAATGGATACAGATATGCTACTAAAATTAGTATCATGTACTAGAATCTAACACAACATATATTTTTGATTTTATCTACCTACCAGATATGTCGTGTATTTCTTATCTGAATAGGTAGGAAATATATCATTAGATAATTCTAAATTGCGAATTCATATGTATCCTTGCCATACTGAATTGACTGCCATTATTGGTATCAAACCAATAACGATTCATACAAGCTAAATCCTCTAATCGGTAATTGGGCCAAAGAAATAATTTAAATTTAGTGAATTTATTTGTATCTCTATTAAGATGCTCATTCCAAAATTGTCTGTACTTTTTTTATGTTATTTTCATTGTAAAATATTAGATTTCTATCCACAACATTACAATTCTAGGAATTAAAACAAATTAGAATTCTCAATTCTCAGTGACATCTAGGAGATAGAATATTTTCCGGAACAAGAAAATTATAATTATTTTTTTCTCCACTCACAAGCATATTCTTATATCATCGAATGGATCCATCTAAACTTTTCTTATCAACAAAATATTTTTTTTTTGTATTTTCCATTAGTTTGGTTTTTATTGATCAATGAAATACCTATAGTTTCATATATAATAAATTTGAATTTTACACCCCTTCTTAAAGATAGACAAATTAGTTTGAAAATGAATATTCCTTTTTCTATCAATTCTTTAATAGTTATATGCTTTTTAAGCAACATTACATCCAGATGCATCTCCTCATTGTGAATTGAGGATATAGCAATTTTCTTTATATTTATCAGTCGACGTAGGAGACAATATACATTGACATTATTCAGTATTCTTTGATCCAAAGAGCCATTCCATTTTAATTGAAAAAGGAAATATTTTTTCAAAAAAAAATCTAGTTCTCCTTCCTTCTTTTTTTTATTGTTTTTTCTTTCTACATTTTTAAATTTTAATTTCTGATTTTGTGTAATTCTCTTCAGCATCTTTTTTTTTGTTTTATTTTCATAGGTCTGAGCTAAGATTTCCTTGGCCTTGTTATTCCTTTTTCTCTTGGTTGGAATTTTTGAATTCAAGATATTCTTTTTGATTAGATCCTATAGGAAGATTCTTATTCTTTTTTTGATCTACATTAATGTCTTTACATTGACTAATATTTTCATTTCCATGAAAATTCAAAAAAAGTAATTGAATTGGTATGATTCATGATTTCATCCTATATCCATTAAGCAGTTTAATCTTATATGCATTAACAAGTAGTCCACATTCTCGGAAGAACCAAGGTTTTGGATTTGATATGCTATGATATAACCTTTCTTGATTTTGATTCATTCCCATCCAAAGAAGAAGAATTCTACAATCCAAAAATTTTCTATCCATGTTTTGATCCATATCAATAATATATCCTTCCTCCATGTAATCACTAATAACTATGCTTACCAATATATAAAATGATTCAAGTTTAATAGTATTGAAATTATATGGAATTTCTTGGTTCTCATTTACTTTTAATGCTGGTCCATAAATATATGACTCTTCCCTATTCCTATAATTCATATATTCATGTAATAAAAGATCATATTTGTAGTGTTTTTTTTATTTTTCTTTTTGACTCTTCAATGAATGCACCTTATAATAATCTTGTTTCATGTAATAAATTAATTGGTCTTTTTCTATTTTATATGAATATAATTTTATTGGGTCTTTATTTTGCAGGATATGATGTTTATTGGCTTTATTTATTTTATTTCATCCTTTTTGCGGTAGTAATCCATACCATTTGGTCTGAGATAAATTGTATTGATAATGAATCTTTAACTAGTTTTTCCATTCACTCATTTTAGACTTATCAATTTTCTTATAATTTGATTTGGCATCAAGTATTTCTTGTGCTATACAATAATTCTTAATTGTATCCCCAATTAATGGATAAGTTCTGTCATATTGATGTACAGATCTCAAGTAAGACTTATTAAGTAATTAGGTCTTAAGTAATTGGGTCTGTGATAATATATAAAATACATATGCTTGAGACAAGTAGGATAGGTTCTTGAAAGAAGTATTTGAATTATTTTACTAATTTGAATAATATTTTGAATAATATTAGTATTGGAAAATGATTTTTTTATAACCAAAATAAAATTCATTGTATTTTGATTTATTTGACCCTTGTAAATGATAGATTGATTGATACTTGATTTGTAATCTTTGCTCTTTTCATTCGGTTCATAAACTTTCTTTTTACTCAATCCAAATAAGAATAAGAAAATTGGATTGAGTTTTTCCAATTCTCTCATTACCCATTTTCTAACTACTTTGATAGTCCATCCTATTTTTCCTTTCCTAACTTTCAAAACTTTCAGAAACTGGTTTATTCTTTCTTTGAAAACTCTTAAAATATGAAAAATTTTATCTTTTGTTTCGAGTTCTTTATAAATGGGTTTGAAAAAAGAATGTCATTTTCATGCAGAACCGAAGGGAACTTCTGCTTCCATTCCCCATATTGTTAAAAAACAAAAGTTGTCTTTTTTTTCTTTTTCTTTAATTAGATTCCTATCATCAGATAGGACCTTAGACTTTCGCCAAGGTTTTAGGCACAAAGGAAATAGAATCTTTATTTGGATACCGTCTATTAGCCAATCTTGGGGAAATTCTGTTTCTGACAATTGAACACCATTATAGGTGCATTTAATATGCATTTCTCTATTTTAGTCTTTCAAATCCTCGCACCACTCTGGGAATTGAAATAATAACATACGCCCAATATTTTTAGCTATTATCAATGAAGGCAATAGAATATATTTTCTAAGAAAAGATTGGGTTATTAACATCAAACCCCTTATTGTTTGAGCAAATATAATGGTATCCCAAATTTCGGATATTACTATCCATATTTCCTTATTTTTTGCTTTTTTTTCCACCTTTTCTTTTGTTTCTTCCTCGGAAATTTGGAATTCTGGTTCTCTTCTTAACCAATTTCTGAAAATGAGGTTTCTCATTTCTGATATATCAAAAGAAGAGACAAGAAATGTTTTGTCTATTTGATCCAAAAATAGTAGAGAATGTATATTTGCTTGAAACATTTCCCAAGTAACGGTTTTACATCTTTGAGCACGCATGGATCCTTTGATTATATCCGACGAAAATAGGATTGTTGTGAGTAACGTATCAAAGCTAGTTCTTCATCTTCATCACTATTATCATTATTACCGATATCACTAATATTAATAGTATCAGTAGAGTTATCTGTAGTAGTTGAATTTTCATTATCAATATCGTCAGTATAAATTACCACGCGTTTAGCTCTTCTTGAATGAATCCCGGGATCTTTCGGTGATTCTTCTTTAGTTTGTTCCTGCTCTTCTTCTAAATCTAAATCATCGGTCAATTTATATGACCATCGAGGAACCTCTTTACAAATTTCTTCTATTCCATCTTCTATTTCATCTTCTATTCCAATAGATTTATTTCGAATTGTTATTTGGTCATTTATATTTCTATCAGTTGTAATTCCTTCAAATTGAAAAGATTTTTCTTGACTTTCTAAATTAAGTGTTTTTTGTTCTGGTAATGAAAATAATAAAGAAAATTTGATCAAGGTCAAACTATGTGCAGGCTCAAAAGAAGATTTACCTATTGAGTTAAAGTAGTTACCAATATAAGTCACTACTAATTTCTCAACGAACATATTCTTTTGATGTTCAAATTCTCAGTAATCATTATAATCATTAATATAATTAAAAATTATATCTTTAATTTTATTGATTTTCTTTTTCCAAGTTTCTATGGAAAATTTTTCTTTTGTAGAAAATAGGAAATCATTTTTTATTGCATGTGAATGTAATTTTTTTTTATTGTCCCGCGATATGGTCCATTCAAAAGAGGATCATATGCTTTGTGCAAGCATTTTTGGTTCATTTTCATCATTGTACAATTTGGTTCTTTTTTCGAGCATAGCTAGAAAAGAGTTTTCTAGAAATTTTAAACCCAATGATTATACAGGTCTTCATGGGATAGTTTTTATGTCGTATACAAAAAAATTTTCCATTCTAACATTTCCGAAAAAATCGATAAACTGGGCGAGTATGTAAAAGATATTTATTTCCATCACTTGGACACGTATAAAAAAATATTATGAGATTTCATTTCGTACAACATTTTCAAATTGATCATTTTCTATATATCGCAATGGATGATTCCATCATTTATAATCGAAAAGAAAATTCACAAGAGATTTTTTATATATTAAATAAGTCTTTTCTTTTTTATCTTCTTTAAGTCTTCCCAATTGCCAATTATCTTGATGGGTATCAAGATAAGAATCATCCTTTATTTTTTCCTTTCCATTTGCTCGTATCTCTTACATTTCAGCTATTTTGTCTGGATCTTCTTTTCTTCCGAAGAAAAGAAAGGCTCTTCTTTGGTGGATTCCTCTTGTTCCTATTTAGTCTCCCTCATTTTGGAAGTTGTTTCTACATCACTTTCTTCCTCACTTTCTCCCCCTTCTTCCATTTCTGAGGTTTCTTTCAGTTTCTTAGTGATAATAGGCGATGGCATTCTGCCTAAATAGTAGACATAGGTGATAAATAAGAGGATACTAAAGATTTGAGCCATAGAATTTCTCAATTCTGACACAAGGTACTTATTAGGTCGAATAGAATGATTTTTTCGTATCTAGAATAATACCAATCCAACCAATTTCATGAATAAAATGTGACCAATTAACCAATCAAGAAAACAACTTGTTACAAATAACATCTTGTTGTTGCATCAAAACATTTAAATGTTGACTAATCTGGCTAATATTGAACTTGATAAAATGAAATGGTTGAATAATTGAAAAATTAGATTATTCAGGAATACACATTGAATGCTAAGATTATGCATTAAATTTCTGGTAGTATATCCATAATCAAAAAAGTTTTTTTGATTGTTCCAAAAGAAATGAAACAAAAGATATGGTAGAAATAGGACAGTTATTGTATGAGGTCTACCCAATGCTAGATGCAGAGGTGCATAATAGATCGATATGAACATCATGAGCTATCACATAATAAACCTGTTGTTGCTGATACCTCCTGCTCGGTTCCTTCTTCCATACTCGTAGAAGGAAGAGATAAGAGGGCCCTATGGAGAATGTAGTTAGAAATCCATAATAGAGTCCAACCACAATGACCGAATTTATTATCTTCATGCATAAGGATAATAGATTACCTAGTGGAGAAGATTTCAAAATTGTCACAAACCTCCCCTTTTCCTTTTCTATTGCAATTTCTCGATTATTATATGATGATTTCTTAACTTTCCATATATAGGGACTATAAATGACATCTCTTATGTCAATGATACCATCTTCTTCGATTGAATGACATCTCATATCTTACGTCACTGACAGCAAGGGGTTATTAAATGAATGGAATTGGGATATAGATGGAATATAATGAAATAGAGCCACTTTGAGGTTCCCTATGAAATGAGGCATGGAACGGATACACTACGAAGAAGTTTTGGGAGTTACTAAGGAAGCTTTAGAATCATATTGTTCATGGGTTGAGAATGGGAGTTGAACTTTATGAGGTTGAATCTCCCATTGTTCCTCAGTAGCTCAGTGGTAGAGCAGTTGGCTGTTAATTGACTGGTCATAGGTTCAAATCCTATTAGGGGAGATTTGATTAATTCCTAATTTGAGAATGAAGAATTGAATAAAATAAATAAATAAAGGGCTCGCTTTGACCGTTAGGAGTAGGTGACCCATTCCCTGTCTTTGTTTCTATTGCATTCTATCTCATCATATCCCATTCTTATGATATTTGAGAATCATCATCCGCAGTGTATATCTAGGATAATCCCTTGTAAATAGCCAACTAAGAATTCTAAGATAATGTACTAGTAGTGCATCAAAGATGCAGTCATCGATTCTCCTGGTAGGCCACAATCCTCAAGTAAACATATTAATGACAATGATGAGGAAAACATTTTAGCTATGCTACTAATACTTGTATACTTCTACTTGCTTTATCCATTTCGAGAAAAGACCCATGGTTCAATAGCTTTGCATCCGCTATCCTGATCATGATTTTCCTACCCCAGAGGTAAAGGAAAGGTCCTTCCTTTTTGGGTCGGTTATGGGTGAGGAGGGATTCGAACCCCCGACATCGTGGTTCGTAGCCACATGCTCTAATCCTCTAAGCTACAAGACCTACCCGTCTTCATTAGATCTGTTCCTAGGAGTACCCTCAAAAAGGAACCTTTCCTCTCCTTAGCTATTTCGAGTTAAGAAGATGTGAAAGCACCTTTCTCTCTATAAAAGACTATAAGAACAGTGCATTCCAAGGTGTGAAGTGGGAGAGAAGAGATGTCATAATGGGGTTTTGAATAAGATGACCTTTGCATTTTTTTATTTTGATTTTTTCCTATAAGAGGTGTTAAGCTTTTTATCATTATCATTCTGGCGTTGAGCTATTTTTCTACAGGACCTCCCCCACAGTATCGTCACCACAGTAGAGTTTAACCACCAAGTTCGAGATGGATTGGTGTGGTTCCTCTACACTTAGGACACTAGAATATCGAATCATGAATGAAGAAAGGATACAAGAAAAGCAAAATGGCTAGTGATTGTGAGGCCCCAATTCTTGAACTTTTTGGCAAAGAGCCGACATCAAGGTGCCAAACCTTCCCATCAATGTGAACTCTTGGGGAAGATCAGCCTATTATCCCTATAGTAACTTTCATCTGTTGAGCGATGACCCTTCCACTCGGCACCGTTGGATCACCAAGGCCAACTTTCATACCTGCTCGACATGTGGGTCTTGCAGTCAAGCTCCCTTCTACCTTTGCACTCAAGGGCCAATCTCCGTTCAACTTGAGGAAACATTTGCACACCTCCGTTACCCTTTGGGAGGCCTACGCCCCATAGAAACTGTCTACCTGAGATTGTCCCTTGCCCCATAGATCTTGACATAAGGTTAGAATTCTAGCTCTTCCAGAGTGGTATCTCACTGTTGGCTTGGGCCCCCCCGAAAGGAGGCCTTCTTTGCCCTCCACCTAAGCTGCGTAGGAAAGGCCCAAAGCCAACCCAGAGAATAGTAAAGCTTCATAAGGTCTTTCTGTCCAGTGCTGGTAGTCTGCATCTTCACATACATGTCTATTTCATCGAGCCTCTCTCTGAGACAATGCCCAGATCATTGCACCTTTCATGCGGATCAGAACTTACCAGACAAGGAATTTCACTACCTTAGGACCATTATAGTAATGACCGCCATTCACCAGGGTTATGGTCGCTGGCTACCCTGTCATCAGGTCACCAACTTCCTTGACCTTTCGGCATTGGGCAGGTGTCAGCCTCCATACATGGTCTTACAACTTTGTGGAGACCTGTGTTTTTGGTAAACAGTCCCCCGGGCCTGGTCACTGTGACCCCCTTTGTGAGGAGGCAACCCTTCTCCCGAAGTTACGGGGCTATTTTGCTGAGTTCCTTAGAGAGAGTTGTCTCGCACCCCTAGGTATTCTCTACCTACCCACCTGTGTCAGTTTCAGATGTAGGTACCCTTTTGTTGAAGATCATTCGAGCTTTTCCTAGGAGTATGGCATGGTTTACTTCAGCGTCATAGCACCTAGTACTCGGACATCAGCTCAAGGCATTTCCTCTACCCCTTCTTACCCTGAGAAAGCAAGGTCAACTTGCATCCTTGAATCGATAACCATCTTTCGACTAACCTAGCTTCCTCCATCCCTCATGAACAACAAGGAGTAGTGCAAGAATATTCACCTGTTGTCCATTGATTATGCCTTTCAGCTTGATCTTAGGCCCTAATTCACCCTCCATGGACGAACCTTGTAGAGGAACCCATAGGTTTTTAGGGCATTGGATTCTCACCAATGTTTGTGTTACTCAAGTCAACATTCTCGGTTTCGCTTTGTCCACACTTGCTTGTGCGGGTGCTTCCCTCTAAGGTGGAGCACTCCCCTATCGATGCATTTTTACATCCCATAGCTTCGGTGATCGCTTAGCGTCATTCATCTTCGGCGCAAGACACTCAATCAGTGAGCTATTACACACTCTTTCAAGGGTGGCTGCTTCTAGGCAAATCTCCTGGCTGTCTCTGCACCCCTACCTCCTTTATCACTGAGTGGTCATTTAGGGGCCTTAGCTGGTGATCTAGGCTATTTCCCTCTCGACGATAAAGCTTATCCCCCATTGTCTCACTGGTCAAACTTGACCCTTGTTATTCTAGGGTCATATCTAGTATTTAGAGTTTGCCTCGATTCATACCACTCTCATAGCCCGCACTGAAATAGGGCTCTGTGTTCGAGGGGCATTTCACCCCTAACCACAACTCATCCGCTGATTCTTCAACATCAGTCACTTCGGACCTCCACTTAGTTTCACCCAAGCTTCATCCTAGACTTTGATAGATCACCTAGATTTGGGTCCATAAGCAGTGACAATCACCCTATGAAGACTCACTTTTGCTACAACTTCGATGGTTTCTCCTAACCAAGCCACTGCCAATGAGTCACCGGCTCATTCTTCAATAGGCACGCAGTTAGAGATGATATTCTCCTCCCATTGCTTGGGAGCTCACGGTTTCATGTTCTATTTCACTCCTTGATGTGGATTCTTTTCACCTTTCCCACCACCCCATTTTCATGGTTTAGGCTGCTCCCATTTCACTTGCTACTACTATGGGAATCACTTTTGCTTTCTTTTCCTCTGGCTACTAAGATGTTTCAGTTTGCCAGGTTGTCTCTTGCCTGCCCATGGATTCGACAGTAGTTCGAAAGGTTGACCTATTCAGGAATCTCTGGATCTATGCTTATTTTCAACTCCCCGAAGCATTTCATCGCTTGCTATGCCCTTCCTCATCTCTGGGTGCCTAGGTATCCACCGTAAGCCTTTCCTCATTTGAACCTCACCATTAATGTTAAGGCTATGCCATCCTAAGGTGCTGCTAATGCTAAATGGAAGGATCTTATCAACATCCATGAATGAGAAATCATAGATCGAACTATCGGATCAGAAAAATTGGGTGCTATCATAGTATCAACTAAGTTCATGGGCTGGAGATAAGCGGACTTGAACCACTAACATCTGCCACAGGGTAAACCACTGCCTCTAAGGCCTCCCCGACTGATTCTACCATAGAGGCCAATGATAGACAATAACCACCACCCCCCCCCCCCCCCCCCCCACTCCCCCCGGAACATAGCTTACAACTTTCATCATACTATGCCTCTTCTTAAAAGGTGCTGAGTGGGAATCCCATTCTAAGGATTCTTATGGTTCCAGAGAATCCAGCTATAGGAGAATAGGAATGGAGAGCTCTCCTCCTTTTTTTTCCTGACTCTTTGGTATTAAGAATGCTGGTTTTAAGAACGAGTGATTGCCTTTCTCTGACCCTTACTGCCCAACTGGAGAGCGAACAGCTAATGCATTCCACTTATTGAACAGGGTCTATGGTTGGTCCATAACCCCTGGATGCCGAAGGCATCCTTGGGGTGATCTCAAAGTTCCTACACGGTGGAGATGATGGGGTCGGTCCATGGATTTTCCTTCCTTTTGCCTCATTTTGCTCAAATGGTTGAAGGGAGATAGTGCATCAAGCTATTCGCAAGGGCCAACTTGATCCTCTTCCCCAGGGATCCCAGATGAGGGAACCCTAAGAGAGTCACCAACTCCAACCCTCATCCATGTACGATCCATACTAGATCTGACCAACTGCCCATCCTACCTCCCCTATGTTCTTGATAGCCCATCTTTTTTGTCTCAATAGAGTCTTTTAGTGGCATGTTTTGGTCCTCTTCCCCATTACTTAGAAAAAGTGAGCCACTAGTTCAAGTACAAGATACTATCATTACTGCCTAGACAATTAGACATCCAACCCATAATCGCAACCAATTGCAAGAGCGGAGCTCTACCAACTGAGCTATATCCCCTTGAGCCAAGTGGAGTATGCATGAAAAAGTTAAATGCCTCTTCTATCCTTTTCCCTAGTGCAGCTGGGCCATCCTGGACTTTAACCAGAGACCTCGCCCATGAAGTAAATCATCATACCTACGACCCAACCAATATGGAGAGAATCAATAATTCTTTTTCAAGAGCGATTCATCCTTCCCGAACACAGCATATGCTCTCCATTATACTGCGCTCTTCAAGTGTGCTTACCTTCTCCCTTACCATGGCAAGTCTTTGTGAAATAACTCTGATAGGAAGAAAAAAGAAGGCATTAAGAGACCCTCTTGGTCCAACCCTAGACACTCTAAGATCCTTTTCCAAACCTGCTCCCATTGTAGCATGTGTGTCACCCAGGGCATAAGGGGCATGATGACTTGACATCATCCTCACCTTCCTCCGGCTTATCACCGGCAGTCTGTTCAGGGTTCCAAACTCAATGGTGGCATCTAAACACAAGAGTTGTGCTCATTTCTGGACTTTACCCAACACCTTACGGCATGAGCTAATGACAGCCATGCACCACCTATGTCCACGTTCCCGAAGGCACCCCTATCTTTCAAGAGGATTCACGGCATGTCAAGCCCTGGTAATGTTCTTCGCTTTGCATCAAATTAAACCACATGCTCCACCACTTGTTCAGGCCCCCATCAATTCCTATGAGTTTCATTCTTGCGAATGTATTCCCCAGGTGGGATACTTAACGCATTAGCTACAGCACTGCACGGGTCGATATGCACAGTGCCTAGTATCCTTCGTTTATGTCTAGGACTACTGAGTATCTAATCCCATTTGCTCCCCTAGCTTTTGTCTCTCAGTGTTAGTATTGGCCCAGCAGAGTGCTTTCACCTTTGGTGTTCTTTTCAATCTCTACACATTTCACCGCTCCACCGGAAATTCCCTCTGCCCCTACTGTAGTCTAGCTTGGTAGTTTCCACTGCCTTTCCAGGGTTGAGCCATGGGATTTGATGGCAGACTTGAAAAGCCACCTACAGATGCTTTACACCCAATCATTCCAGATAATGCTTGCATCCTCTATCTTACTATGGCTGCTGGCACAGAGTTAGCTGATGCTTATTCTTCAAATACCGTCATTGCTTCTTCTCCAAGAAAAGAAGTTCATGACCTATGGGCCTTCTACCTCCATGTCGCATTGTTCCATCAGGCTTTCACCCATTGCAGAAAATTCCTCACTGCTGCCTCTTGTAAGAGCCCAGGCTATGTCTCGGTTCCAATGTGGCTGATCATCCTCTTTGACCAGCTACTGATCATCGCCTTGGTAAGCTATTGCCTCACCAACTAACTAATCAGACGTGAGCCCCTCCTGGGGTGGATTCCTCCTTTTCTCCTCAGCCTATGGGGTATTAGCAATCATTTCTAGTTGTTGTTCCCCTCCCAAGGGCAGGTTCTTATGCATTACTCACCCGTCCACCATTGGAAACACCACTTCCCATCCAACTTGCATGTGTTAAGCATGCCGCCAGTGTTCATCCTGAGCCAAGATCGAACACTCCATGGAATTCATAGTTCCATTACTTATAGCTTCCTTTTTTATGGACAAAGTGGATTCAGAACTATCTTTCATTTCAAGGCATAACTTGTACCCATGCACTTCATATTAGCCTGGAGTTCGCTCCTAGCAATATAGCCATCCCTACACTATCAAGTCAATCCCATGAGCCTCTTATCCATTCTCGTTCGATCACGGTAGGGGGGCAAGTCAAAATAGAAAAACTTCCATTGGGTTTAGGGTTAATCAAGCTTGAACTGATGACTTCCACCATGTCAAGGTGACACTCTACCATTGAGTTATATCCCTTCTCGGCCCCATTGAGAAATAGAACTAACTAATCCTAAGGCAAAGGGTCGAGAAACTCAATGCCACTATTCCTAAACAACTTGGAGCTGGGGCTTCTTTTTGTATTATTACTATTATGGATATGGATAGAGTAAAATAATGGGAAAAATGGGATTCCATTGTCAACTTCTCCTATTGGAAATAGGATTGACTACGGATTCGAACCATAGCACATGGTTTCATAAAATCCGTATGATTTTCCCAATCTAAATAGAGTAGGTTTTGTTTTACATGAAGAAGATTTTGTTTGGCATGTTCTATTCGATACTAGTAGGAAAAGAACCTGACTCGATATTGTTAAAAACAGAAGGGAGGCAAAACCAAGTCAAGATGATACGGTTCACCCATTCTTCTTGTGCCAAAGATCTTACCATTTCCGAAGGAACTGAGCTACATTTCTTTTCAATTTCCATTCAAGAGTTCCTATGTGTTTCGACACCCTTTTTCCTTTTTTTTTTGAGACCTCAAAAAATGAAATGGACAAATTCCTTTTCTTAGGAACACATACAAGATTCATCACTACAAAAAGGATAATGTTAACCTCACCATTAACTACATAACTTCATTTTCATTTATGAATTTTGTTATAATACATGTCCTACTGAGACAGAATTTGTAACTTGCTATCCTCTCTTGCCTAGCAGGCAAAGATTGACCTTTGTTGAAAGATTGATTCATTCGGATCAATATGAGGGTCCAACTCTATTGCTAGAATCCATGTTGTACATTTGAAGCAGGTTGACCCCCTTGCTTCTCTCAAGGTACAACCCTCTTCCCACTGAGCCCCCCTTCTCCTTAGTTCATAGAGAAAATGTAGGATTGGTACCAATAGTTCATCACAGAAGAAAGGACTCACCCAGCCGGGATCACTAACTAATACTAATATAATAGAAAAGAACTATCTTTTCTGTATACTTCCCCCGATTCCGTTGT
>RXID01014266.1:512500-570000 GCA_005019695.1 Trichopus zeylanicus subsp. travancoricus
CATAACTAGCAGCTTTGTATCAAGCTTATCATCAATATCATCACTATCATCAATATCGATGTCATCAATAAGATAAGCTTTAGGCTTGTCATCCAGGAACTTGTTCAGAAATAGTGTAATGAAACAAACATAGGAGTTTGTCCCTAGGTATTTGACCAAATAGGACCGTCAAGTTCCTATAGAACCTATCATTAAAATACCCCTAGAAAGGGATAGGGCTAAGCGGAGTGAAAAGGGTTTTCCATGAGATGGGAAATGAAAACTATTAGCCCCACATGAGGTTTGTGAATAAGTGATTGTCTGATAATGAGCAAGGAATATCCGTCTTTTTGCTAAACAGGATCTATTGAACTCATAATTCATTAGATACTTTTTATGAATGTCAACTAAGTATCGTAAGTAAATTGATCCCGACTGTTCAATCATTTGATAACTAGAGTTATTCTTTGCTAAATGATCACTATGAGTTAGACTCAATAGAATTTGATCAATCCTTTTTTTAGTCATTAAGGTGGAGAACTGAATAAAAAATTCTCTTTCTTCATCATCAATTGAATCACTGTTTGCAACCCAGGATTCTTTTTTATCATCAATCCAATCACCATTCACGTTTTTTCTTTTTCTTATCAATGAATAGATCTCTTTACTTGTACGAATTAAATGCCTCGTATTTATCAAAAAAGTTATTTGATTGATGGGATTTGGTATGATACTTATGAGATCGATGAGATTGATGTTCAAATATTTCTTCTTAGAATATATTGATTTGATCCCATAAGCGGGACCGGCACCCAATAGCATGTTGCCACCAGAAGTAGAGCCCTGTATTTCTTCCAGAGAATCTCCTAATTGTTCTAGAGCAACTAGAAAGAGATTCTTTAACTCGAAAGAATTCAGTTCAGATGTAGGATACCTATACATAAGTTTTCGCAACTCAATGATGTATGATGGTTTGGGACTCATAAGGGATTTACTTGTCTATATATCATCCCATGCGATCTTTTAGGTCCCTACTCACCTCGATGGTGCTTATGCCATTAAGTCCCTTGAAGCGTATATGTGATAGATAAACTTCTATAACTATGCCATAGTTACTTGCTTGAATAGAATCTCTTTCTAAAAGAAATGGAATGGCTAATTCCATGAAAAGTTTTTTTTTCATGAGGTAAAATTAGTAATTCCATTCCTATTTATCTATTAGGGAATCGACCATGGATCAATTCCCTTTTTTTGAAAGTATTGAATACATGCAACATTCTGAGCTTCATGTTAGTCCTTCCAAGACACATGTCAAAGTAGGGACATCCCAATCAGATTGAATGGGATGACAGTTTCTCAGTTTGAATCTGTAAAATGCAAATTTTGATCAAATCACACATCACAATATACTAGGCCTTCTAATTCCTTAAGGGATTTATCTAAAAGATTTGCGATATAACTAGGAAGACATTTCAAATACCACACATGAGTCACTGGACATGTGAGTTTGATGTATCCCATTTGATATCTTTATATCCAAGAATCAACAAACTCCACCCCACATTGTTTATAGAGCTTCGGGTCATCTTTTTCAGCCCTAATCGCTCGATAATTTCCACAAGCACAAATTCCACTTTTTATAGGTTCAGAGATTCTTTCACAAAACAATCCATCTTTTTCCGGTTTATTGGTTTTGTAATAAAAAGTATAGAGTTTTGTCACCTCCCCAACCATCTCTCCATTGTAGGATTTTGTTGGCCCAAGCCTTTATTTGTTGGGGAGAAACTGGTCCAATCCAAAGTTGTTGATGTTTATACCGATCTATCAGAAAATAGAAATTTGGATTCATTTAGATCAAGCTTCCTTCCTATTAATCTAGAAGTTCTTCTCAGATACAAGGAAATGATTCAGTTCCAAAGACAAAGATCGTAATTCTCAATAAGCAATCGAAAAAATTCTGGAGCATCCTCAGGGTTAGGTACTATTCCTCCAATAATTATAGTACCAAGTACCTCTTGACAAGCTCTGATATGATCAGATTTATAAGTAAGCATCTCTTGTGAAATATGAGCAACACCAAATCCTTCTAGAGCCCAAACTTCCATTTCTCCTACTCGTTGTCCCCCTTGCTTGACCCTTCCTCTAAGGGGTTGTTGTGTAACAAGTGCGAAATGTCTGCTGGAATGTCCATGGATTTTATCATCAACTTGATGGATTAATTTCAGGATATAGGGTTTTCCTATTAGAATAGGTTGCTCAAAAGGATCTCCTATTTTACCATCAAATATTCTGCTTTTTCCTGGATACTCGGGTTCAAATACCCATGGATTTTTTGTTTGCTTACTGGCTGAATATAATTCAGAAAAGACTAGTTTTCTTGAAGCCTCTTGCTCATATCTCTCATCAAAAGGTGCTATTCTATAATGTCTCTTTAGGAGGTCCCCCGCTAACCCGAGTGAACATTCAAAGGTACTCCTAATGGGTTGAAAGCCATATCAACGAGTGTTCCATCTTGCAAATAGGCCATATCTTGTCTAGGCAAAATTTTGGAAATGATACCTTTATTCCTATGTCTTCCAGCTACTTTATCACCTATTTTGATTTCATGTTTCTATAAAATAGATATAGGAATCATCTCTAGATTATAACTGGAAGGACCCTTTTTCTGAATCCATCTCACATCAATAACTTGACCCCTTCCACCTATAGATAGTTTAAGAGAAGTTTCTTTTGCAGTGGATCACAATTCCACCTATAGGTAATAATCTATCTTCAGAGGCATATGATGATTTGTTCACTACCTGAGGCATTAATTTACCTACTAAAATATCACCTATTTCTATCAACGATCCAGGCATCACAATTCCATTTCTATCTAAATTGCAGAGTAAATGAGCCTCTAAATGTGGTATTTCCTTAGTGATCCTTTTAGGGCCTTGACTTGTCACATGAGTCTGAATTTCATATTTATGAATGTAAAAAGAAGTATAAATATCTTCATATACCAGATGTTTACTAATTAGTACTGCATCTTCAAAAGTATAGCCTTCCCATAGCATACGAGCTACTAATACATTTTTTCCTAAAGAGAGTTCCCCACCAAATGTAGCCGCACCATCTGCTAAAATTTGTCCCTTCTTAATGCATTTACCCTGTGGAACTTGAGGTTTTTGATGCATACAAGTATTTTTGTTAGAACATTGATACATAACTAATGGAATGCTCGTAATGTCCGCATTACTTGAGAAAATGATCTTGTGGGTGTTAGTATAACCATTCTTTCCCTCCCGTTCAGCTATAGCTAAAACCCTAGAATCTAGAACTGTTTGGCCTTCTAGTCTAGTTCCAACAATGCACTTCATAGATCAAGAAAGCAGTACTGCTTGACGTTGCATATTAGAACTCATTAAAGCTCGATTTGCATTATTATGCTCAATAAAAGGAATAAGAGAAGCTCCAATAGAAAAATATTGGAAGGGAAAAATGCTTCTAAGATGAATCTGTTCCCATGAGATGGTCAGAAATTCTTAACAATATTGGGCTGGAACAACATTTTCTTCTTGAATACCCTAGTTCAAGGCCAAAGAATTTCCTGCTGCTACCATATAATATTCATCTCTACTTGAGGATAAATAAATCATCTGTGCATTTTTTGATCTCTCAAATATTTCATAAAAAGGACTCTCTATAGACCCCCAATGACCAATCCTCACATGAATAGCTAAGGATCCAATAAGTCCAACATTGATTCCTTCGGACGTATTAATTGGACAAATACGTCCATAGTGACTAGGATGAATATCCCGTATCCGAAAACTAGTAGTTCACCCTGTCAACCCCCCAGTGCCAAAAAAACTCAACCTCCACCCATGAACAATTTGGGTCAATGGATTAGTCCAATCCAAAACTTGAAATAAAGGTTGTAAGCCGAAAAATGATTCATAAGTGGTTGTTAATGAAGTTGAAGTTACCAAAATTTGGGGAGTTGATATCAATTTATGCCTGATTGATCCACATATAGTTCCTTGAACTGCATTTTCTAAACGAACAAGAGCCAATCCGAATTGATCGTGTAATAGATCTGCTATAGAATGAATACATTTATTTTTCAAGTGATTCATATCATCAAGCGTACCCATTCCAAATTTCATTTTGATCAAATGATCCACAGCAGCCAATACATCTCGTGGTAATAAAAATGTATTTTTCTGAGGTATATCAAGATTTAGTTTTTGGTTCATATTTCGTCGACCAATCCTTCCTAATTCACATCTATGTTGAAAAATTTCTTTTGTAATTCCTTACATAAGGACTTGAAAAATATCAGATCCCCACCTACACAAGCAAATTGTTGGTAAAACTCTAAAATAGCACTTTCTTTTGACCCAATTATTTTTCCTTATCATTCAGGAAAGACAAGAAAATTTCAAGGTAACAAATATTAGCTTGAATTTCTCTTAGATTTGAACCCATAGCCAATGATAGAACTAGAATAGATATTTTTTGTTTCCTACTCACATGTGCCCATATCCTCACTTTTCTATCAATTTCAAATTTCAATCTTCCTCCCCAATCTGATATTATAGTACTAGTATAAACAAAAATTCCATTATGGTCTAATTCTGAATGATAGTAAACACCAGGACTTTGCAATATTTTATTGATCACAATTCTGTATATTCCATTTACTATAGAGGTTCCCAGCGAATTCATTAAAGGAATGGTTCCAATAAAAATAGTTTGTTCTTGCATAGCTCTACTAGCTTTCCAAATTAATCTCGTGGGTACATATAATTCAGAAGAATATTTGAGTGATTCATACACAACATCTCTTTCTTTTATCAAGGGTTCTACCAATTGATAAGTTTTCACAAACAATTGAAATTCGATTTCTTGATCTCTATCTTCAATTTTAGGAAACTTATGAAGTTCTTCCATCAAGCCCTAATTAATGAACCTACAAAATCCCTTAAATTGGATCTGATTAAATCCAAGCATTGTACACAATTTTCCATTTTGATCCCAGAGCATTTTAATCTTAAATTTTCTCTTTATCGAAAAATCCACCACTCTTCATCGAACTATACAAATCGATCTAGCAATGATGGAATGTATATTCTGTTTACTGAATCATATAAAATTTTAGGCAACCACCATACATGTCTTTTATTCATACGTATCAAGTGAGAGGAGATGAAGGAATGAAGAATATTTTCGATAGGTACAAATAGAAATGAGTTGATAAAATATTCCTGGAAAAAAATCCTGCCACTTACCTTACAGACACTTATAGAGTCATGTGTAGAATGTGATAAAGACAAAATAATTGGTTAATATTAAAAAAGAATTCGTGAATTTTTTTATAGTAAAATGTATAGAATACAATTGAGGAATAGAATAGTATTTAGTAGGTGTATGGCTATCCAATATATTTTTCTAGCAATCTTCATATTGTATCCTTTTATTGTAGTTTTATTTTGGCAACCTAAATATGGAGCAGGTCACACTATATCATAATTCCTATTTTTTATTGAATATATCCAATGAAAACGCACAACAGTTTTCTACTTTCTACTTTTCTATAGGGATATGTGCATAAGAGGAAGACCCCACTCAATACAATCAAGATCTATGTAACAATTTCTATTCTGGGGTTTACATAGACACATATATATTGTTATAATGGAAATGGAAAATGATCTATTATTCAGAATAATGTGATTTATATTGATTATTCAAAAATCGATTTGCTTTTCATATGGCATTTTTCTTTTCTTATGCCATTTTCTTATGCCATTAAGGGAACACAGTTTGTCCTGAATTTTGTAGTCTGTGAATGTAAATTCATTTTTCTCTTTTCTTTTATATTGAAAAAACAAGAGAAAGGAAATTTTTTTTAAATAGGTTAAGATACAATCAATTGAAGAGAATAATCTAAATGGGATTCAATAAAAAAAGATATAGGGATGGATTAATTTAGGGATATAATGGGATTCAAGATCCAAATATAAAATATAAAAAGGAGGTTCTCAATAATTTCATAATTTTCAAAAGAATTATTAGTAATAGAATATGGATAATACTTTTATCCATTTTTGATTAGATTTGGCGGCATGGCCAAGTGGTAAGGTGGGGGATTGCAAATTCTTTATCCCCAGTTCAAATCTGGGTGTCGCCTAATCAACTCAACAAAAGACTTGAGATTTTATATCCTGTTGATTGTTCGATGAATTCTTGACCCACAAAAGTAAGGACAAAGGGCTAGGCCCGTTGATACTGGGGATACTAGATTTTTAGGATATGTAGGTAAATTCTATATCCATAAAAGACTGTCAATTTTTTCGGTGGTTTTGTACATGTCCCAAACCAATATCAATAGAGATGAAACAACTTCTATTGATTAATGATTATTTCACGCCATTTTTTTGGAAAATAAAATGGAATGAAACAAATAAATAGTGAGAGTCAAACCACCATTTTAGAACTATTAAAGTAATAGGTTGGAAATCTGATAAACTAAAGGACTCCCCCTTTTTTTCTTCTAGGATTGAAGAAAGCATTATACGAAAGACTATGTCACCTTTTGTTTTATTCTTTAGAGATAGCCTTAAGTCAGAATCCTTATCCTTTTTTGTTTTGACTATGCACCATTAATTTTACTATAATTATTGATCATTAAAATAATTCCTTCATAGAGATAGGAGGTATAATTCGACATGGATATAGTAAGTCTCACTTGGGTTGCTTTAATGGTAGTCTTTTCATTTTCCCTTTCACTTGTAGTATGGGGAAGGAGTGGGCTCTAGGGTATAATTGATTACTCCATTTGGTAATCAAATTGTATTAATTCTTTACTTTAATTGATCATTTTCCAAAACCTTAACTCTTTCAAAATTATACTGAATTACAACAAAAAAATACAATAATGAATAATAATAATTCAATCAAAGAATCAATGATTACCATAGTTGTATTTTGAGACTCAAATCTACACATAATAGGAAATTTTTTTCCAATGGAATTCTTCCTAAATATTCTATTTTGATGCACCAGTTCTTAGTTCTCAATAGAATAATGGATATTAAATGAGAAAAAGCAATCCCTATTGCTTTTCCTTATTTTTTTCCTCCTTTCTTTGTTTTTTTTTATATTCTAAGAAAAAGTTGTTCTACTATTATGACGATATATACTTGCTACTGGAAACCGCTAGAGATTGGATTATCAAAAGAGGTCCTACATAAGAAAATAAGAGTTTCCTTGCATTCTACTCCTTTTCCAACCCTGAAGAAGTTAGTTACCATAGAACTCTATGGATTATTTGTTAATAGTTCAATTGATGACTTCTTGTCTTGAGATGGGAATCCAAAAAATATTCCTTTTCCATCCTTTCATTTTTTTTATAGTATATAGTCATACTATTCTTGATTCTTTTGAATGAAAAGAAACCTAGGAATTAGAAGAGTTGAGTTAGGTTTTGATTATTTTGTTTGGATTAATCAAAATTTGTACAAATTGATCTATTGAAGAAAACAAATAAAATAGAAAAGGCTATTCAAATTTATAGATGTACGTCTAATATATGAGATATATATTATCCTACGATCTATATAAATTAGGATTATATAAAGCCTATATCTGTATACAATACAACTTTAACTAAAAATACTATACAAACAACTATCGAATTGAAGATAGTATGGTAGAAAAAACTAGAATAATATTCTGGTTCTTTCTACCATACTATCTCACATAGTATCTCAGATACTTCTAATTCCACCCCTAATCATTTAAGACTTGGAGTTTGAATCCCTTTCTTTCATTTCTTCAATCATTGATAAGAACTAATAATTCAACTTTCAGTCAAATTAATCATTTTGACTGACTATTTTTACAGATGATAAGTAAAAAAGCAGTAGGAACTAGAATAAACAGTGCAGTAGCAATAAATGCGAGAATATTGACTTCCATAATCTCATTGTTTTTTGTTTCACAATAACGCGGGATCTAATCCCATAGAAATGAGAAATTGTAATTCCTGTAAATTCACTGGGATGAATTGAATCCTGATGATACTGAATCGGATCAATATTATGAATAATAATATCTGATGTATCAAATTGATTCATCGTCAAGAATTGAATAGTATAACATAACACAGGAAAATTTTTATCCATAAAAAATAAAAAATGGGATTCTTGATCCAATAAGGAAATCTCGTTGAATTTTTTTTTATGTATGTACGCCAACTTTAATCCAAAATCCAAAAGGAGGATAATCAAAAAATAAAAGACCAAAGAAGATCCTTTTATTTTTTGAGTAAATTTGTTGGAATATTAAACTTTTATAGTTAACTTTAACTCGCCCTTTTCCATCTCACTTTTATTCTTTGGGATATGTGTATAACCCGTAGAATAGCAGTCATATGGTATTTTATATTTTATATGGTAATTGTATGTATAAGTGTAAAAAAGACGGTAGGTGGTAGGTTATAGAAAAAAGTATAAGACAAAAAATTCAATGGGAAATTGGAATGAGAATGAAATAGATTGTTTCCAATTAGTAATTGAGAAAACACAAAGAAAGTCGGAGCTAAGCTAGAAAAAGTGTGATTTAACCCGAAAAATACTCTGCCGAGATAATTATGGTAAGTACATTCTCTATCGTACAATAAATCAATACAATTTGTGTATGTACTCCTACTATACTAAAAATATCGGCATTCTATTACATTTCATTGATCAAGAACAATCAAAAAAGAAAGTCAAACATGTATCTCTTACCATACTTAATTTAATATTAATACTACCACTTGTACCTACTCATGTCTCTCCCCAATCAATCGGTACTGGGGGAAGAAATGGAAATTTCTGTATTTGTCTGATGATAAAAAACCAAAAGCAATAAAGATCGAAGGGAATTATATTTTGATGCCTGTCACCTTTTTCTTTTCACATAAAATAGAGAGATAATGGTCCTAGTTCAGGACTGATGGGGCTCGAACCCGCAACTTCTACCTTGACAGGGCGGTGCTCTGACCAATTGAACTACAATCCGGTGAGGTCTATGATGGCATACATATTATTAATGCTTAAGGATCATCAATTTAGATTGTTAGAAAGATCAAAACAGATGAGAAAAACATATGGCTAGAGCAAAAAAATGGACTCTTTCTCTTTATTTCTACATATTGGACACTTCTGAAGGTTATATCATACTCGTGGGAAGACAAATTTTTGGGCTGAGCTGGATTTGAACCAGCATAGACATATCACCAACGAATTTATAGTCCATCCCCATTAACCGCTCGGGCATTGACCCAGGAAGAATTAATTCTAGGCTTATTGATAATCTCATCCATGATCAACTTCCTTTTGTAGTACCATACCCCTAGGGGAAGTCGAATCCCCTCTGCCTCCTTGAAAGAGAGATGTCCTGAACCACTAGACGATAGGGGCATATCGGCCCGACCACCATCATACTACCATGATAGTATGAACAGTTTTTTGGAATTGTCAATATAATCTAATGTAATGACTAGATCCGAATCCGAAGAGTCTTTCCTATTTTTAGGATGATACTATAGTAAGAGTAAGAATTTTCTTTTTTATATTCAAAAAATTCAGTTCAGGGTATGAATCAAATTCCATCATCACATGATTCAATAAGAATATCTTGCATTTTTTTATGTTGATGTCAGATTGGTACACGTATCGATCAAGTCAATCTTGTGTTGATTGATTACAAGTGATATTGGTCTTCAAACAATTCACTACATTTATTTTATTTATTTAAATAAAATTCTATTAAATAATAGTATTAATAATATTAAATATTAATACCCAATTACCAATTTCTACTAGGCAACTCCCATTTTTTGTTCTTGAATATCCATATATGTACATATAGTGATATATGTAGTAAACCCATAATTGAAGATGGCTAATTCATGAATTAAAAAAGAATATGCCTTTTAACTTAGTGGTAGAGTAACGTCATGGTAAGGCGTAAGTCATCGGTTCAAATCTGATAAAGGGCTTTTTCCACTAAACTCAAGCTTAATCTTTAATCTTCATTTTTTCGCAAAGAATATAAGTTGATACCTCTGAAAAAAAGTAAAAGGGTAACTACTATATTATTATAATCAATTCTTATTATTGAAAGGTATAGTTACAAAGTTGAACAATTAGTAATTATTAATTGTACTGAGTATACCCTGTAGTAACATAGTAGTCCTCTTCATGTCTCATTATTGAAATTATCTTGGGACATAAAAATTATTCTAGGTATCCAATCCTGATTATTAATTACAAAACCAAAGTATTGCTAATTGTTCCTATCAAAACCGCCGTAGAATTTTGAATCAAAAAAAGTAAGTGAACCTGACCCATTGAATCATGACTATATAAGCTATTCTGATATTTAAATTCGATATACATTAAATTGTAGAAGCAGATTTTATTTATTTCCTTTTCCTTGGACCACTCAAAAATTTGTTAATATTCTTCCGATTTTATCTTTTTGTTATTGGATGCTCTTCCATAGGAAAAAATCATTATTCTTTTACGCTACATATAAATATTTTGAAAATCTCTTTTGCAATATTTTTTTTTGATTCAAGAATTATATATTCTATTATTTTTTTATTGCAAAAATGGAATAGCGAACAAATGTAAGAAGAGAAAAGGGCTTTCATTTCTAGTCTACTATTATTTAATATTAATATTAAATTTAGGGGCAAGGAAAAAAAAAGAATTTTCTTTTTTTTGCCCCTTAAAAGATATACTCGGTGGTATGAGTCGTAGGACAATTCGAGGTTCAAATTAATATTCTTATTAACTTATTTTATTAAGTTAAGAATGGGATAAGAATGGAAATAGTAATGTCTAATTGAATCAAATTCATGGATTTACCTAGGTTGCTATGTGTTCCAATAGAAAAGAAGAATTTGTATCTTTGAAACCTATCATAAAAGTCATTGAATATGGAATTGCCCATAGACAATTGAACTATTGTATGCCCCAAAAATGATATGAGGTGTTCGAAAATGGTTGAAGTAATTGAATAGGAGGATCACTATGACTATAGCCCTTGGTAGATTTACCAAAGAAGAAAAGGATTTATTTGATATTATGGATGATTGGTTACGGTGGGACCATTTCATTTTTGTAGGTTGGTCTGGTCTATTGCTCTTTCCTTGTGCTTGTTTCACTTTAGGAGGTTGGTTTACAGGTACAACTTTTGTAACTTCGTGGTATACCCATGGATTGGCCAGTTCCTATTTGGAAGGTTGTAATTTCTTAACCGCTATAGTTTCTACTCTTGCAAATAGTTTAGCGCACTCCCTGTTGCTACTATGGGGTCCTGAGGCACAAGGAGATTTTACTCATTGGTGTCGTCAATTAGGTGGCCTGTGGACTTTTGTTGTTCTCCATGGTGTTTTTGGACTAATAGGTTTCATGTTATGTCAATTTGAACTTGCTCGATCTGTTCAATTGTGACCTTATAATGCAATCGCATTCTCTGCTCCAATTGCTATTTTTGTTTCTGTATTCTTGATTTATCCATTAGGTCAATCTGATTGGTTCTTTGCATCTAGTTTTGGCATAGCAGCTATATTTTGATTCATCCTCTTTTTCCAAGGGTTTCATAATTGGACATTGAACCCATTTCTATGATGGGAGTTGCCAGTGTATTAGGTGCCGCTTTGCTATGTGCTATTCATGGCACTACCATAGAAAATACTTTGTTCGAAGATGGCGGCGGTGCAAATACATTCCGTGCTTTTAACCCAACTCAAGCTGAAGAGACTCATTCAATGGTGGCTGCTAACCGCTTTTGGTCCCAAATATTTGGGGTTGCTTTTTCCAATAAACGTTGGTTATATTTCTTTATGTTGTTTGTACCAGTAACCAGTTTATGGATGAGAGCTCTTGGGGTAGTCAATCTGACTCTGAATCTACGTGCCTATGATTTCATTTCCCAAGAAATTTGTGCAATAGAAGATCCTGAATTTGAGACTTTATACACCAAAAATATTCTCTTAAATGAAGGTATTCGTGCTTGGATGGTGGCTCAAGATCAGCCTCATGAAAACCTTATATTCCTTGAGGAGGTTCTACCCCGTGGAAATGCTCTTTAATGGAACTTTAGCTTTAGCTGGTCGTGACCAAGAAACTACCGGTTTCGCTTGGTGGGCCGGGAATGCCAGACTTATAAATTTGTCTGGCAAACTACGTGGGGCTCACGTAGCCCATGCCGGATTAATTGTATTCTGGGCCGGAGCAATGAACCTATTTGAAGTGGCTCATTTCGTACCAGAGAAACCCATGTATGAACAGGGGTTGATTTTACTTCCGCACTTAGCTACTCTGGGTTGGGGAGTAGGTCCGGGGGGGGAAGTTATAGACACCTTTCCCTCCTTTGTATCTGGAATACTTCACTTAATTTCTTCTGCAGTCTTAGGCTTTGGCGGTATTTATCATGCACTTCTTGGACCTGAAACTCTTGAAGAATCCTTTCCATTCTTCGGTTATGTATGGAAAGATAGAAATAAAATGACTACAATTTTAGATATTCACTTAATTTTGTTAGGCATATGTGCTTTTCTTCTAGTACTCAAGACTCTTTCTTTTGGTGGCATATACGATACCTGGGCGCTAGGGGGAGGAGATGTAAGAAAAATTACCAATTTGACCATTAGTCCAAGTGTTATATTTGGTTATTTATTAAAATCCCCTTTTCTGGGAGAAGGTTGGATTGTTAGTGTGGACAATTTAGAAGACATAATTGGAGGGCATGTATGGTTAGGCTCCATTTGTATACTTGGCGGAATTTGGCATATCTTAACCAAACCCTTTGCATAGGCTTGATGTGCATTTGTATGGTCTGAAGAAGCTTACTTGTCTTATAGTTTAGGTGCTTTATCTGTCTTTGGTTTCATCACTTATTGTTTCATCTGGTTTAATAATACTGTCTATCCTAGTGAATTTTATGGATCCACAAAACTAGAAGCTTCTCAAGCTCAGGCATTTACTTTTCTAGTTAGAGACCAACGTCATGGGGCTAACGTGGGATCCGCCCAAGGACCTACTAGTTTAGGTAAATATCTAATGTTGTCTTCGACCGGAGAGGCTATTTTTGGAGGGGAAACTATGCATTTTTGGGATCTCCGTGCTCCTTGGTTGGAACCTCTAAGAAGTCCTAATGGTTTGGACTTGGGTTGGCTAAAAAATGACATACAACCTCAGCAAGAATGATGTTCGATAGAATATATGACCCATGCTCCTTTAGGTTCTCTAAATTCTGTTGGTGGCGTTGCTACTGAGATCAAGGCAATCAATTATGTCTCTCCTAGAAGTTGGTTGGCTACCTCTCATTTTGTTCTAGGATTCCTCCTATTTGTGGGTCATTTGTGGCATGCGGGAAGGGCCCGTACAGCTGCAGCAGGATTTGGAAAAGGAATTGATCGTGATTTGGAACCTGTTCTTTCTATAACCACTCTTAGCTAAGATTTTTAAGCTAAGATTTTCTTATACTTATATATATATATTCATTCTACTTTTTTCTATTCTGGCTCGGCTAAGTGAGATAGATAAGTCATTCCATTTTATGATAGTGGGCCAGACCAAATGAATAAAAGAATAATTTATTCTACAAACAAAAACAAAAGGAGAGAGGGGGATTCAAAGCCCCAATAGTTCTTTGTTCAAAACTATACCGATTTTCAAGACCGGAGCTATCAACCACTCAGCCATCTCTCCAAAGAGTAATCTATATTTTATTACTATGAATAGAACATAACCATATGAGGTGATACACTAACTATATGTATTGTAGAAACATCCCATATGCGAATCTATATTTCTATGTATTTATCTATATACTGTATATATACATGTATACATATACACATAATCCACTATGTCTATTTGTGGAGTAAATAATAACTCCCCCTGACCATATGCTCGAATAAAAAAAATAAAATAAAGCGTAATAAGTTCTAAAGAATCAATTGATTCATGGTCGAATCCCAACATAATTTTACTAAGCGAGGGATGAAATGAAATGGTATAGTTTATAGTTCATTTGTTGGTAACTTGGAGGATTACAAAAATGATTATTGCTTTCCAATTAGCAATTTTTGCATTAATTGCAACTTCATCAATCTTACTTATTAGTGTACCCACTTCTTATGATTGCTGGTCAAGTAACAAAAATGTTGTATTTTCAGGTACGTATGCATGTGTATCAAAAAGAAAGATAATGCGGATATGATCGAATGGTAAAATTTTTGTTTGCCAAGGAGAAGATGCAGGTTCAATCCCCGCTATCCACCCATAGTGAAGTAATATACTTCTTAATAAAACTTCAATTTAAGAAAAAATTTGGTATAGTTGACTACGATAGTATTATAGTTCTATCTTCCTCCTTTTTATCTCCCATCTAAACAAAAAATGTTGTGGAGACAGAATTTGAACCTGTGAGATCAAGGTTATGAGCCTTGTGGGCTACCAAACTACTCTACTCCATGCTAAAGAACTGGGAACTAATAGATGAAGAAAGATTAGATATGCCTCTCTACCATATCTATACAAATAGAATATTCTATTTATATAGAATGGTAAAGAAGGCCCCTTTATGATTTATGATCATAGAGATCTATACAAATATGAAATGCTATTTTTACCTTTACCAACTTGATCATATTGTGCCCGGTAATAAACATTCATGAACCATTTCTCAAAGTATGTGTCAGGATAACCCAAAGTCTCGATAGTTACCTCTAGGTCTTCTAGTCAAAAAACAACGTCGATGAAGACATATAGGTGCACTATTACATGGTGGGGATTGCAAATTTCTATGAATTTTCCATTTTTCACTCAATGATAGAACTTTGCTTATTTCCTTTTTTGAAGATTGATGAATCAAATGATATTTCTGATCTAGTTTCTGCCGTTTCTTCCCCCTATGGATCAAACTTTTTTTGCCATAATGTTTAGTTCCTATTATTATCAATGATAGAGTTTGGGTCCTAGATTAAAAAAAAATAGAAGAAGGTCAATCCCCCTCCCTCTCCATTGAAAGAAATGAGATTGTTGCTGATACAATACATAAAAATAAATAAATGACTAAATTAACCAAATTTTCCAGATGTAGAGGCAATCAAGAAAGTGCATAAATAAATATATAACCTATAAAAAAGTGGGCTAATCCAATCAATCTTGCTTCGACAATGGAAAGAGCCACTGGCTTATCTCTCCACCAAATCAAATTAGCCAAAGGTGATTCATGAGCCCATGCTAAAGTTTCAATCAATTCTTGCCAATATCCATGCCAGGAAATTAAGAACATAAATCCAGTAGCCCAAACAAGATGTCCAAATAAAAACATCCACGCGCACACGGATAAACTATTCATACCTAAAGGATTATATCTATTGATAGGTTGTGAAGAGTTCAACCATAGATAATCTCTTAACCATCCCATCAAATAAGTGGAGGATTCATTAAATTGTGAAAGGTTACCTTGCCATAATGTGATGTGTTTCCAATACCAATAAAAAGTCACCCATCCAATGGTATTTAACATCCAGAAAATTGCCAAATAAAATGCGTCCCAACCAGAAATGTCACAAGTACCGCCACATCCTAGGCCGTCACAAGGAAACTATAACCAAAATCCTTTTTATCTTGCATTAGCTTAGAATCACGTGCATCTAAAGCACCTTTTACTAAAATCAATGTAGTTGTGTGCAAACCAAGAGCAATAGCATGATGGACCAAGAAATCTCTAGGACCTATTGTTAAGAAGAGTGAATTACTATTCTCATTAATAGCATTCAACCAGCCGGGTAACCATATGTTTTGATCCGCATTGAATGCTGGGCCATTTGTTGAAGATAAGAGTATATCGATGAAGTCTTACCATGAGCAGATTGTATCCATTGGGCAAATATGGGTTCGATCAAGATTTGTTTTTTCGGAGTACCAAAAGTGAACATGACATCATTATGAACATAAAGTCCCAAAGTATGGAATCCCAAAAATCGGTTGGCCCAACTTAAATGAGATATGATAGCTTCTTTATGGTCTAACATTCTTGCTAATACATTATCCTCATTCTGTTCTATATTATAATCTCTAATGAAGAATATAGCTCCAGGAGCAAAGGCTCCTGTCATGATGAATCCTGCAATGTATTGGTGATGAGTATATAACACAACTTGAGTAGTAAAGTCTTGTGCTATGAATGCATAAGAAGGCAAAGAGTACATGTGTTGAGCTACTAAAGAAGTAATAACCCCTAAAGAGGCTAGAGCAAGACCCAATTGAAAATGAATTGAATTGTTGATTGTGTCATAAAGGCCCTTATGCCCACGTCCTAATCGACCCCCCGGGGGAATATGTGCTTCTAAAAGATCTTTGATACTGTGCCCAATCCCGAAGTTAGTTCTATACATATGACCAGCAATGAGAAAAAGAAATGCAATAGCTAAATGATGATGAGCAATATTGGTCAGCCATAAACTTTGCTTTTGTGGATGGAATCCTCCAAGAAGGGTTAGAATGGCAATTCCCACCCACTTGGAGGTACCAAATAAATGACTGTTGGAATTAGGGTTTTGTGCATAAAGATTCCATTGACTGGTAAAAAGTGGTTCCAATCCTTGGGGATGTGGTAATATGTTTAAGAAATTATTCCATCTGACATACTACCCCCTGGATCCGGGAATAGCGACATGAACTAAATATCCTACCCAAGCCAAAGAACTTACTCTGAAAAGTCCTAACAAATGATGATTGAGATGAGATTCATCATTTTTAAACCATGAAACGCTCAGTCCCCATTTTGGTTGTAGGTGTATTTACCCGCTATTAAAGATATACCAGAAAGACATAATAGAAAAAGAGCTCCAGTATAAAGATTATTATTGGTGCGTAATCCAATTGTATACCACCACTGATAAAGACCAGAATAAGCAATATTCACGGGGCCAATAGCACCTCCTCGAGTAAAGGCCTCTACAGCGGGTTGACCAAAATGAGTATCCCAAATTGCATGAGCAATAGGTCTTACATGTAAAGGGTCCTGTATCCATGACTCCAAATTTCCCTACCAAGCTACATGAAATGGATTTTTGGACATCCACAGAAAGATTATTGCTAACTGCCCAAAGTGAGAAGCAAAAATGTTATGATAAAGATGTTCCTCAGTAATATCATCATGACTTTCGAAGTCATGTGCGGTAGCAATACCAAACCAAATACGGTGAGTAGTGGGGTCCTGAGCTAAACCTTGGCTAAACCTTGGAAATCTTAAATTCCATAATTCCTTTCAAATCCTCCTAGCCATTATCCTACTGCAATAATTCTTGCTAAGAAGAATGCCCATGTTGTGGCAATTCCACCCAGAAGGTAATGGGTTACTCCTATAGTGCGTCCTTGTACAATGCTCAAGGCTCTAGGCTGAGTAGCAGAAGCAACTTTTATTTTGTTATGAGCCCAAATGATAGATTCAATGAGTTCTTGACAATAACCACGGCCACTGAATAGAAACATTAAACTGCAAGCCCAGACAAAATGAGCACCTAAGAAAAAAAAGACCATATGCAGATAATGAAGAACCATAAGATTGAATTACCTAAGATGCATGTGCCCATAAGAAATCCCGTAACCACCCATTAATATTAATGGAACTTTGTGCAAAATTTCCTCTTGTGATATGTGTTACCACTCCTTGATCACTTATAGTGCCCCAAACATTTGACTGCATTTTCCAACTGAAATGGAAAATTACTACCAACATTGCATTGTACATCCAAAATAGAGCTAAGAAGACATGATCCCAAGTAGATACTTGACATGTTCCTCCTCTTCTAGGCCCATCACAAGGGAAATGAAAACCAAGATTTACTTTATCAGGTATCAAATGGGAATTGTGAGCAAATAGAATGCCTTTCAATAGTATCAATACAGTCACATGGATCCTAAATGCATGAATGTGATGGACCAAAAAGTCTACGGTTCCTAATGGAATAGATAACAAAGGTACTTTGCCACCTACTGCTACTAATTCATCACCTCTCCTAGTTAAGTTGGTACTTGTTGTTGCACTAGGAGCTATTACACCTGGCTCTAAAGCATGGGTGTTTTGTACCCATTGAGCAAAGATGGGTTGGAGTTGTATAGCGGTATCTAAAAACATATCTTGGGGATGCCCTAAAGCACTCATGGTATCATTATGAATATATAAGCCAAAACTATAAAACCAAAGAAATATTCATGCCTAGTTAAGATGTGATGTGATTGCATCACGGTGCCTAAGGACACGATCTAATAGGTCATTGTGTCGAGTAATTAGATCATAATCTCTTACCATAAAACTAGCTGCATGTGTAGCAACACCAACTATGAGAAATCCATTGATCCACATATGATGTGTGAACAGTGAAAGTTGTGTAGCATAGTCAATAGCTAAGTATGGATGGGGGCAATGGAATAAATATGGTGAGCTAAAACAATGGTTAAAGAACCTAACATAGCTAGGTTAAGAGCTAATTGAGTATGCCATGACATTGTTAGGATTTCATAATGGCCCTTATGACCCTGGCATGTAAATGGACCATTATGGGCTTCTAAAATGTCTTTAAGGCCATGGCCAATACCCCAGTTGGTCCTATACATATGACCGGCGATCAAGAAAAGAATTGCAATTGCTAAATGACGATGTGCTATATTGCTCAGCCATAGACCTCCCATTATTGGATCTAATCCTCCATGAAAACTCAAAAATTCTGTGTATTTTGACCAATTCAAGGTGAAAAAAGGGGTTGCTCCCTCCACAAAACTGGGATAAAGTTGAATCGAACGATCCCGATTCAAGATAAATTCTTGAGGAAGTGGTATCTCTTTAGGATCAACTCCAGCATCGAGAAATTGGTTAATAGGTAAAGATAAATGGATTTGGTGTCCTACCCAAGAAAGAGACCCAAGTCCTAGTAACCCCACTAGGTGGTGATTCAACATAGATTCTACATCTTGGAACCAAGCCAATTTTGGCACTGCTTTGTAATAATGGAACCAATCAGCAAAAAGCATTAAGGATTCCAAGACCAATGCACAAACCGTGGTAATAGAGTTGTAATTCACTAGTTATTTCAGATGCTCACCAAATCTGATAAAAATTGGAGGTTATTTGTATTCCCCGGAAGCCCCCACCTACATCACCATTCAATATTTCTTGACCTACTATTGGCTAAACCACTTGCGAACTGGGTCCAATGTGAGTAGGATCACTTAGCCATGCTTCATAATTGGAAAAATAGGCACCGTGGAAGTACATGCTACTCAGCCAAAGAAAGATATTGGAGAGTTGACCGAAATGAGCACTAAATACTTTTCGAGAGATCTCCTCTAAATCACTAGTATGACTATCCAAATCGTGAGCATCAGCATGTAAGTTCCAGATCCAAGTGGTAGTATCGGGACCCTTCGATATTGTTCTTGAGAAATGGCCGGGTCTGGCCCATTCTTCAAAAGATATTTTTATAGGATCCCTATCTACATAAATTTTTACTTCTGGTTCTGGCGAATGAATAATCATTAAGTCCTCTTTCTGGACAACACATACAAAGAGACCTGCCAATAGTCAGATTTTTAGTGAACCTCTGAAAGATGGATATTTTATTTAATTTATGATTAGTCCCTTTTTTTCCTATCTCCCATCCATCTATTTAGTTTTTCACTAAAGCTATAATGATATCCAAGTCGATTCGGGGCAAGTGTTCAGATCTATTATGACATAACAATTAGGTGCCTAACGGATAATTTAAAATCTTGCAAAACCTTTTCTCATAAAACCATTTCCTAGGGTGACAAGAAAGCTATTTTTTGTGCAACATAACCTAGACTAATATATTTCTATCTAAATGTATAAATGCCCATATGTATCTACTTCTGTGGAACATAATATCTTAATTACTGTAGTATATTACATTACATTAAAATCACAAAATAATTCATTAGAATTAATAGGATTCATTTCAATATTTATATTTAGTCATTCAAAGGTATTCTTTCCCTTATTATATTTGTTTTTTGTACCCGTATCTCCTTTATCCATATAAGATATCATACAATAATGATTTTAGAAGTAAGAGATATAATAAAATTTCTGATTGGATCTTATTATAGGATGTGTATGATCTATTTTATTTGATTAATAGATCCAATAATCAATTGTAATGAATTACAAATTTTATTCAAATTCTAAACACCTCGTAATGGTCAACCAATTATGTGCTTCAATATAATTATTTGGGATAAGCACTATAGCCTATTACCAATACTCAACAGCTTGATTGAACCAAGCTTCTGCAATATCAAAATCACCCCTAGAATGGCCCGTTCTTCTTGGTTGGAATAGGTGAGTAAATTCCTTACCTTAGAACTATACTTGAGAGTTTTCGACCTCATATGGCTCAGCAATTGATTTTTTTGGCATCCCATTTTAATCTATACTAACTATATTAGATTTTTAAGAAATGAACCCCCCCTCCCTCCCTTAACAAAAAAAAGGAGGGGGGTTAACCACAACTAAGCAGACGAAATTAATTAACTAAGTTTCAAACTCTAATTTTCTTGGTCAAAAATCTATTTTATCTTTTCTCCCTCCCTTTGAGGATGAAGCATAAAGATATTTCCTTATCTCATTACATTAGATTTTTTGAAAGGGAACTATCTCATTTTCATATATGAAATTTATATAGAATCTCTGAAAAGGACTTTCCCTCCATAAGAAAAAAGAACTTCCTATCTTTGGGATTTGACACTACACCACTACTCAATATCTTATACCTTAGTGAATCAACTTTATTACATAAGTTGATTACTTCCTACATCCTGAAGTATAAGTTAGCAGTTCTTAACCGTATTGATCCAATAGCTAGCTAATTGATCTTTACGATGCTTTGTCTATCAATTTGATCCTTTACCCATAGAATATAGTATAACTATATCTATTTCTTCATATTTTGGTTCTTGTGAAGTCTCTTTCCTTACTACAGCTAAGAAAAATTGTTTCTTTTGACGATGCATATGTAGAAAGCCTTTTTTGTAGTATTTACTTTACTAGCCAATTTGATCTTTTTTTTTCATTCTTTCTATAGTGGAGATAGCCACATGTAATGACATATCACGGCCATATTATTAAAAGCTTGCAGTAAGAATGGATATTGTTCTAGTGCATAGAAATAATATTCCAAAGCCTTCATATGTTCTCCACTACTTGTGTGTATAAGGCCTATGTTATAGAGTATATAACTTTGATCATAGGGATCAATTTCTGGTCACGTAGCTTCATAATAATTTTGTAAAGCTTCCACATAATTTCCTTCGGATTGAGTTGACATCCATTACGGTCATTCATTCTATTCAAAAAATCTCTGTTCCAGAACATTACATGAGATTTTCATTTCATACGGCTCCTCCCTTCAGTGCATAGTACTAAGAATCCATGGAATCCAAATTTGACTATTCTCATTATATTATGAACTGGCAGAGGCTAGTATTTTTACGACAAATCTCTAGCCAGTCTCCCTGTAAGGTAAGAGGTTTTTCTTTCTTAACACCAATGTAGTTCTATATAGAAATGGTAATTCCAACAATTTCTTTGTCCCCAACTCCTCTTATTTTCAGGAATTTGTCACTTCAACGATCTTTGATGGTTATATGGATATCCAAAGTATGAACAAGATGGATGTTTGTTGTCCTAACCATTCTTCTTAGTCCCCATACCAATAAGTAAAAGGATAATTTATAACAAAGTTTTCATCTTGTTGATTACTAAGTGTAGTGCTTCTTTCCCTATGCTGCCTATGGGTACTAGTGAAGTAGAATTGACCTACAATACATAACCTATAGGGGTACCCTTTTGCTCAATACTAAAATTGGCAATTGAAGCATTTGAGGTTGCATTTTCCTAGAATACACGAGAGAAGGAATTATTCTATCTCCAAACTTCACCTTCACCAAATGTAGGTTTATTTTAATAATTTGTTTCTTTCCATCTCAAACCACACCCCTTTTTGTAAGACTGAGAGGGCTAAGAAAACAAGAAAAAAGAATCAAATTGCACCATCTCTGTAATAAGTGAATGTCTTTTTTTCTCCCAAAGTTGTTAGAATTATTCGTAATAAGATATTTGCTACAATTGAAGAGGTCTTATCAATAAAATTTCCATTTATCTGAGAACTAGGCATAATTAATTAGCAATCTATTCTATAATTTTTCTCATTACCCCAAGAGGTAATGATCCCACAAATAAAGGAATTCTAAGTACAAGATAACATAAAAATAGACAGACTAATTTAGTTCTTAAAAAAAATGTGAACCCTTCACTCAAATTATAAACTGAAATTATGCTTTTGGTAGGGAGAGATATGAAATATTTAAATCAGATTGGATTTCATCCCAATTATCAAATTATTTATTATTTATATACTATACCAATGAACAGAACTATCACTATTGAATAGAACTATTACTATTTCGTCTAAGTTGAATAACCAAGACAAAGATTTTTTTTATTCTTATGGAACCATTGATCGGTTGAACTTGTATTGCAGTAATATGAATGACTCACTATTTATTCATTTCTGTTTCTGGTCAATAATAAGATTATATTATGTAGGAGAGATGGTCGAGTGGTTCAAGGCATAGCATTGGAACTGCTATGTAGGCTTTTGTTTACCGAGGGTTAGAATCCCTCTCTTTCCGTTTATTTATGTTAATTCACCAATGTTACCGACTACAATATATCAAATATAATAAGAATCAATATCCTTATTCCAACACTAAGACTCTTATTTCTATTTCATAGAGATTCTCTATTCCTAATTACATTACTTTGTTTGATACGTAAAATACAAATATAAATATCAGAAAGAGTGAAGATAAATGAAAATCCTTGATTTATTTGTAATACATAAATGGAAAATGAACTCTTAGATTTATTTATAAAAATTTTACTTCAACGCAAGGGGAGGGGGGCAAAATTGTCTAAACCTTTTCTTGTTATTTTCGTTAGGTTCAAGTCTGACGGGAATAATATTCTACGACTAACAAGTCATTTATTTTTAAACCGATCAATTTACTATCTATTATTTGATTTACTAATCCTTTATATTGGAATAAGTCAATAGTCAAATCTTTTGGCAATTCTTCATGGGGTGGCGATTCCATAGAATTTTGAATCAGAGCTTTCGATCTTTGTTTATTCTTCGTAGTAATAATATCTCTGGGCTTGCAATGATAACTTGGTATATCCACTATATGATTATTAACTAAAATATGTCTATGATTAACTAATTGCCTGGCTTTGGGAATAGTCGAAGCCATACCCAATCGAAAAAGGATGTTATCCAAATGCATCTCAAGTAGTTGTAATAAAACTTGACCTGTTGACCCTTTGGCTTTTCCAGCGATATGTACATATCTAAGTAATTGTCATTCTGTCAAACCATAATGAAAACGCAATTTTGTTTTTCTTCTAGATGAATACGATATTGTGATCTTTTCCCAGAACGCGATTGGTTTTTAAGATCACTTCCAGATCTAGGCTTTTTACTAGTTAGTCCTAGGGCATATTTTTTTGAAATGAGGTCCTCGGTAACGAGACATAAAAAAAAGACTCCTTTTTTTTATTGACATTTCATTTCTTCATATTACATTACAGAATAAATCAAAATTAAGACTGAACTAAACGAGAAACAACGTAAAGCTAAAATGGATTTATTGAAGTACTACAAACAACTATTGACATACTACAAATCAAATAAGTAGAATGGAATAAATTGTATCAATATGCAAATTTTTCATATATATAGGAAATAATGTATATACTAAGAAATTTAGACTCCATCTTTGGATTTGTTCTATACAAATCTAATTCCTCCATTTTGTATTTTTGGATTTCTAGTTACAAGTTATCACCACATAATAGATCTGATTGGCGACCCAACATTTGGGGAAATGGAGAAGGGGAATTGTCAATCATGGAAAAAAATAGATAGAGAAAAAGCCAACTATCGGAGTCAAATCGATAACCATTGCATTACAAATGCCATGCTCTAACCTTTAAGCTAAGTAGGCTCGCATAACAGAAATGTATAGGAATTCTATAAAGTACCTGATCTTAGTTAGCTATTAATAAATTCATAATTGAATATTAAAATACTCAAATTTATTTAGAATGTTAATTTAGTAAATTAACTTTAACTATCTAATAACTATCACTATAATATAAGTATTTAATAAGTACTTTATAAGTATTTATAAGTATAATTTGATTTAGTATTATATTATGATTTTTTTATTTAGTATTATATTATTAAATAATTAAATATTCAAAATAATTCAATATATATTTTATATGATTAAAATAAAATATCATGACATGATATTATCAAACTTTAAATTTTGACTAGAAAAAAATGGAATTATTTTTTAGAGTAGTTATAGCAAACTATATTAATTATATTAACTACTCAATCGGTTCTCAGATCAGAAAAGAATAAGAAAAGGAGAATAAAGATACAAGAATGGGGTATTCTTCTGGTTTCATTTAGAAACATAGAAGATAAGAAAGAATGAATATCGGCCGTTCCAGTATTGCAAATCGTGCCATAAAAATGAAAGAGGGGGAAGCATGTATATCTGGGATATATGTATCCATATTGAATTGCAGATATATCAATAATAGAATTGGTTCTGAGTGAAACAAATATATTTTATCTAATAAAGATGAAATAATAGAGGGTGGCAAAAAATAAAATAGTAGTATACACTTTTCCAATACAATATAAGAATCATTATCTAATGAATTCAACGGTTTCAAGATAAATCAAAGAAGTAGAAAGGGGGATATGGAGAAATTGGTAGACGCTATAGACTTGATTGAATTGAGCCTTGGTATGGAAACCTACTAAGTGCTAACTTCCAAATTCAGAGAAACCTTGAAATTAAAAATGGGCAATCCTGAGCCAAATCTTTAGTTGAGATTTGGAAAGGTTTGGTTTATCAAAAAAACTAGAATCAAAAATCAAAAAAGGATAGGTGCAGAGACTCAATGGAAGCTGTTCTAATGAATGGAATTGATTATGTTATGTTAGTAGTTGGAATCCCTCCATCAAAATTATGAAAAGGGGAACTCTATATACCCAATATGTATATACACATACTAACATATCAAACAATTAATCATGACCCAATTCCATTACATATATATATATATATATATATATGATATATATGTATATGACATTGACATTATATATGAAATGAATTGAATATATATGATATGAAAAAAAAATGCAAAGTCAATTAGGAATCTATTCCAACCAAAGTTGGAAGTTGAAGAAAGAATCAAATATTTAATGATCAAATCATTGATTCCAGAGTCTGATAGATCTTTTGAAAAATGAATTAATCAGACAAATTAATCTAGAATATGTTGAATTATTTGATTCGGATTGGGATCATCAATTCATCTATAGAATTTCTTAGTTGAAACAAGAATTGATTTTGATCGAATCAAACTGCATAGCTTAGAGTTTGTTTGTTGTATGGTAGGCATGTCTTGTTTAAAGATTCATCCAACAGAGTACCACTTAGCATTTCTAATGAAATAGTAAACACTAATAAACTAAGAAAAACTAATAAATAGAACTATAATATTATTTATTATTATAATATAAGGATTATTAAGGTATAAGGATTATAAGAACAATGAATATCTATTATCAATAAATATATAGAATCACACATTATTGAACAATTCAACAAATTAAATCCCCAATCCAACTCGTAGCATAGAATATAGTTGAAGAGAGGCTAATACGTTTAGGGCCGATTCATTATCTCTGAAATAATCAATTCAATGGAGGTTCTAACAAAAAGCAATTAGTCAAGGGACTTCTACAAATACAAGACTAAGAATAGATCTCAATCCATGCGACTTAGGATTAAATTTGGTTGGGTTGGGTTAGAGTTTCTATACAAGATCGATCATGTCATGATTTTCACTTCATAAATTGACTAGGATTGAGTATAACAGAAAATCAAATGTATCACTAACTCTTTGATTGTGGATAGGAAAAAAAATTAATCCACGAGGATTAATAAAAATAAATAAGTATGGACATTTTAGGTTATGCCAGATTTGACAAACACTAATAGGATCTGTTAGAGTGGATTTTTTTTCTTGTCCCTATACATACATAACTACGTTATACTTTCATTTCTATAGATTGACTGATCGGTCGATCTATCCATAAATAAAATAAGGAGATGAAAACTATTATAAACTCAAATGGAATATCTATACAAAAATACAATCTATTAGGGCTATACGGATTTGAACCGTAGACCTTCTCGGTAAAACAGATCAAACTTATTACTATATTATCAAAATGATTCAAACTATTTCAAAGACCCAACATGCATTTTGTTGCATTGGGCTCTTTCATCAATTGATGTAAAGATCAGTTAGTCCACCACATTTTTTCTTCACAGGAAGATAAAAAGATAATAAGATGGCTCTGTGTGCTTTGATTCATATTCATTTGAATTCTGATTTAGGTGCAATACCACAGTCTCTCAAAGAAGGATTACTTTGACTTAGGTCTGCCTTCGGCCTAGATCAACCTAAGTTAAATGGAGTTTCTATCGCTCCTCTGCAAAAGTCAAATATGAGACTTCATACACCTTAAAGTTCATAGGATGAAAAGAGATAATTTTGAGGTCCTTATACTCATTTTGCCTAGCATTGAATGTGGATTGGGTATTTACCCTATCAATTATCAAATCAACGGTAGGTTTTCTATTTGGCACTTAAATTTGCACTAAATCTAAATCGAACTGAATCAAACCAAATAAAGTATATGTCAGGCTATTGTTCTCTTGTTCCTCAAATCAATGGAGTAAGACATCGAAACTTCATCTCAATAAGATCAATTATGTTCATTGTATAATTGGCTTCTTTTGAAAAGCATTGGCACACGTGTAAACGAGGTGCTCTACCTAACTTAGATATAGCCCTTGCCCTTGTCATAGATATTTTAACATATGGATAATTTCTTGTCAAGATGGATAGTCCACGATCCCACATCGTATGATAGCTTTGCGATTGGTTTACTATTTTAACAAATTGGAATTGCTTAGAAATACTATTCTATCAATAATCCTCTGAGTGATGGGTCTTTTGTGGTGATAAATGACCTACTCAGTGGTTAGAGTATTGCTTTCATATGGTGGGAGTCATTGGTTCAAATCCAATAGTAGGTAGAACTTATTAAATAACGGAGTGGAGTAAATGGCATCTAAAGTCAATAGTATCTAATAAGTTTTTCTACCCATCTCCTCTTTTTTGGTTTCATTGTATTAGATTGGACTTGATTGTGTTCAATTGGTGTAATCAAAATGTAATAATTCTTTTGAAGATTTTGATGTATTTTGTTGACTAGGAGGAAATAACATTGATAGCCTCTACTCGTGTCCTAGCTTGTTTGAGAGCTAGATTCCCCTCAATTGCTTGTCATTTACCCTCAGCTCTACTCAAGTTAGCTCAGCTATTTCAAGAGCTTGTTGAGCTTCTTGTGGATCAATGTCAGTACTCATCTCCGCATCATTTCCTAAAATGGTGATCTCATTATTACCTATTCTAGCGAAGTCGCCCATCAGAGCCACCATTAACCATTGGTCATTGAGGCGTATTCTCAAAAGACCTATATCCATGGCTGTGGCAATAGAAGCGTTGTTTGGTAATACGCCAATTTGCCCACTATTAGTAGATAAAATTATTTCTTTTACTTCTGAATCCAAAATAATTCGATTGGGAGTCAATACACAAAGATTTAAGGTCATTTTTTGCTCTCCACTTCTAAGTTTATAGCTTTCATGGTAGCTTCATCGATGTTACCCACCAAATAAAAGGCCTATTCAGGAGGACTGTCCAATTCTCTAGAAAGGATGAGTTGAAACCCCCTAATTATTTCTGTGAGACCAACATATTTACCCAGAGGGCCAGTAAATACTTCTCCCACGAAGAAGGGTTGTGATAAGAAATGCTCAATTTTTCACTCTCTTGCTACAGTTAACTGATCCTCTTCGGATAATTCATCCAACCCCAGGATAGCTATAATATCCTGAAGTTCTTTGTAATGTTGTGAAGTTTGCTTAACTTTTTGTGTAGTTTCATAATGTTCCTCACCAATGATTCGAGGCTGTAACATAGTTGATGTTGAATCTAAAGGATCTACTCTTGGATAAATACCCTTGGCAGCTAATCCTCTTGATAGTATGGTACTAGCGTCTAAATATGCAAATGTCGTGGCAGGAGCTGGGTCGGTCAAATCATCCGTAGGTACATAAACTGCTTGGATCAAAGTTATAGATCCCTCTTTGGTAGAAGTAATTCATTCTTGCCAAAACCCATTTTTGTACTAAGGGTGGGTTGATAACCCACAGCAGAAGGCATTCTACCCAATAAGGCGGATACTTCTAACCCTGCTTTGATGAAATGAAAGATATTATCGATGAATAGAAGCACATCTTGTTCATTAACATTCCAAAAATATTTCGCCATGGTTAGGGCAGTCAAACCAACTCTCATACGAACTCCTGGTGGTTCATTCATTTGACCATAGACTAGAGCTACTTTGGATTCTGTAATATTTTTTCATTAATCACTCCGGATTCTTTCATTTCCATGTAGAGATCATTTCCTTCACAAGTACGTTCACCTACTCTGCCAAATATAGATACACCTCCATGAGCTTTGGCAATGTTGTTGATCAATTCCATGATGAGTACTATTTTACCCACACCAGCTCCCCCAAATAGCCCGATTTTTCCCCCACGATGATAAGGAGCTAAAAGATCCGCCACTTTAATACCTGTTTCAAAAATTGATAATTTCATATCTAATTGTATAAAAGCGGGCACAAATCTATGAATAGGAGATGTTGTGCGAGTATCCACAAGACCTAAATTATCAACGGGTTCCCAATAATGTTGAAAATTCATCCGAGAGTAGCTCCACCAACTGGAACACTTAGAGTAAGTTAAGTGTGTTTCATTTTTCTATCATTATAGAAAATACTATCCCTATTAGATTATATTATCTATGGAATTCCAACCCAAACTCCATTTAGGATTTATTATTTCAATCTCATTATTCATTGTTTTTTGCATATAGATTTCTATCTATTCTTGTTTTATACCTTTCCCTTGTTTTATACCTTTTCATGGATGAATTATGGCTATTTTCACATCCTAGGATTTACATATACAACATATATCACTATCAAGAGTGTTTTATTAATTAATATTTATATATTTAATGACAAATAAGAAGAGGATCAACTCAATTATAAACTTACAAAACAAGGATTGGCTTGCGCCATATATAGCAAAGAGTATACAATAATGATGTATTTGGGGAATCAAATACATTTTATAGTCTAATAACAAACTATTTTCTAATTAGTTGATAATATTAGTTGAATTTTTTGAAAGATTTTTCTTAAGGGTTTCATTCATGTCTAATCCATATCAAGCAGACCTTGTCGTTGTGAGAATTCTTAATTCATGAGTTGTAAGGAGGGACTTATGTCACCCCAAACAGAGACTAAAGCAAGTGTTGGATTCAAAGCTGGTGTTAAAGATTATAAATTGACTTATTATACTCCTGACTATGAAACCAAGGATACAGACATCTTGGCAGCATTCCAAGTAAGTCCTCAACCTGTGGTTCCGCCCGAAGAAGCAGGAGCTGCGGTAGTTGCTGAATCTTCCACTAGTACATGGACAACTATATGGACTGATGGACCTACTAGTCTTGATCATTACAAAGGATGATGCTACCACATCGAGAGCATTGTTGGGTAGGAAAACCAATATATTATTTATGTAGCTTATCCTTTAGACCTTTTTGAAGAAGGTTTCGTACTAACATGTTTACTTCCATTGTAGGTAATGTATTTGGTTTCAAAGCCTTACGAGCCCTACATCTGGAGGATTTACGAATTTCTCCTTCTTATTCTAAAACTTTCCAAGGCCCGCCTCATGGTATCCAAGTTGAAAGAGATAAGTTGAACAAGTACGGCCGTCCCCTATTGGGATGCACTATTAGACCAAAATTAGAGTTATCCACAAAGAACTACGGCAAAGCCATTTATGAATATTTACACGGTGGACTTGATTTTACCAAGGATGATGAAAATGTGAATTCCCAACCATTTATGCATTGGAGAGACTGTTTCTTATTTTGTGCTGAAGCAATTTATAAAGCACATGCCAAAACAAGCGAAATCAAGGGACATTACTTGAATGCTACTGTGGGTACATGGGAAGAAATGATCAAAAGGGTTGTATGTGCAAGAGAATTGGGAGTTCCTATCATAATGCATGATTACTTAACAGGGGGATTCACTACAAATACTAGCTTGGCTCATTATTGTCGCGATAACGGCCTACTGCTTCACATCCATCACGCAATGCATGCAGTTATTGATCGACAGAAAAATCATGTTATGCATTTTTGTGTACTAGCTAAAGCATTACGTATGTCTGGTGGAGATCATATTCACACTGGTACAGTAGTAGGTATATTGGAAGGGCAACGTGAGATGACTTTGGGTTTTGTTGATTTATTACGTGATGATTTTATTGAAAAAGACCGAAGTCGTGGTATTTTTTCACTCAAGATTGGGTCTCTATGCCGAGTGTTCTGCCCGTGGCTTCAGGGGGTATTCATGTTTGGCATATGCCTGCCCTGACCAAAATCTTTGGGGATGATTCCGTACTACAGTTCAGTGGAGGAACTTTAGGGCACCCTTGGGGAAATGCACTTGGTGCAGTTGCTAATCGGGTGCTTTTGGAAGCGTGTGTACAAGCTCGTAACGAGGGACATGACCTTGCTCATGAAGGTAATGAAATTATCCGTGAAGCTAGCAAATGGAGTCTTGAGCTAGCTGCTTATTGTGAAGTATGGAAGGAGATCAAATTCGAATTTGCACCAGTAGATACACCAGACTAGTAGATATGTTAGATGACGATAAAGAAAAAAATAATTCGGTAATTCCTATTTGTTCTTCTAATTTTAAATAACCTTGGCCCAATCTTTTACTAAAAAGAATCGAGCCGAATAAAATGGAATATCCTATAAATCCTATATATTATGTATTTGCATATATCTTTGATATGTAAAAACCTTACTATACTATATAGAAGATGCAAATACAAAAGACTAAACAATTCAATACTTCTGTTGTTAAATTCATAATTAATTCTACGAATCCTTGGATTGGTGGATTTTTAGATTCCACAATTTTATTTCAAACCATAAATCAAGCCAAGGCAAGAGGCAAGGGCTTCCTCAACCTATCCTCTAATATAATATTATCTTTTTTGTTCTATGTTAGAATAGAAACTTATTATTTGATTATATGATACGAAATCATACAAGAATAAATTCTTCACTTTGTAGGAAGAAACAATTCTATCTTTCGATGAAAGATTCATTTGTACATGACATGAGAGAAACTTCTTTTTATATTTCTAATTCAGGAAAAGATTCTATCAATATATATATATTAGAAAGAAGTGATACTCCGAATTTATCAAAAAAAAGAATAATTTCTTTCAATACTCACTCGTTGTTGGTTAACAGTTAACAATCCTAATGATGGAATCCATATGCTTCATTTTGCTAGAAAATCAATCAATTAAATAGTAAAATGTAAAATGATTATTCATCGAATGACTATTCCTTTATTGTATTTTCATAAAATGGGGGGCAGGAAGACTCTATGGAGAAATGGCGGTTCAATCTAATATTGTCTAATGAGAGGTTAGAAGATAGGTATGGGCTAAGTAAATCAACGGATAGTCTTGATGGTATTGGGCACACCCCTAGAAGTGAAGACCCCATTCTAAATGATACAGAGAAAAACATTCTTCTTAGTTGGAGTGATAGTGGCAGTTATAGTTATAGTTTCAGTAATGTTAATTATTTATTGGAGATCAGGAATATTTTTGGTTTGATCTCTGATAACACTTTGTTAGTTAGGGATAGTAATGGCGATAGTTGTTCTGTATATTTTGATATTAAAAATCAGATTTTTGAGATTGACAATAAGAATAATAGTTCTTTTTTGAGTGAAGTAGAAAGTTTTTTTTATAGTTATTTGAATAGCTGGTCAAAAAGTAAGAATAACTACTACGTCAGTTACATTTATAGTATTATTTGGATTGTAAATGTAAGTATAAGTGTAAGTAGTAGTGAAAGTGGGAGTTCTAGTATAAGTACTAGTAGTAATGGTAGCGATTTAAATATAAAAGAAAGATCTAATGATTTTTGATATAAACAAAAAATACAAAAATTTATGGGTTCAATGTGAAAATTGTTATGGATTAAATTATAAAAAAAAATTTAAGTCAAAAATGCATATTTGTGAACACTGTGGATATCATTTGAAAATGAGTAGCTCAAATAGAATTGAACTTTCAATTGATTTGAGAACTTGGGATCCTATGGATGAAGCTATGGTTTCTATGGACCCTATAGAATTTCATTCAGAGGAGGAACCCTATATAGATCATATCAATTCTTATTAGAGGAAGACAGGTTTAACTAAAACTATTCAAACAGGCATAGGTCAACTAAATGGTATTCCTGTGACAATTGGGGTTATGGATTTTGAGTTCATGGGAGGTAGTATGGGATCCATAGTGGGCGAGAAAATCACCCGTTTGATTGAGTATGCTACTAATAAATCTCTACCTATCATTGTGTGTGCTTCTGGAGGAGCAAGCATGCAAGAAGGAAGTTTGAGCTTGATGCAAATGGCTAAAGTCTCTTCTACCTCATATAATTATCAATCAAATAAAAAGTTATTCTATGTATCAATCCTTACATCTCCTACAACTGGTGGAGTGATGGCAAGTTTTGGTATGTTGCGAAATGTCATTATTGCTGAACCTAATGCCCACATTGCATTTGCGGGTAAAAGAGTAATTGAACAAACATTGAATAAGACAAAACCCGATGGTTTACAAGTGGCTGAATATTTATTCCATAAGGACTTATTTGACCTAATCGTACCACACAATCCTTTAAAAGGTGTTCTTAGTGAGTTATTTCAACTTCGCGGTTTCCTTCCTTTGAATCAAAATACAAAAAAAAAGAGAATAGTAACTTAATTTAGCTTTCTATTAGACCCCTTGCACTTATTAACTAGTTAATAATAGTTATAATAGATATAGTTATCATAAGACCTCTTTATATTTATAAGAGGTACAAATAGTAATCGAGGTACTCATTCTATGATAGATCTTAATTTACCCTCTTGTTTTGTGCCTTTAGTAGGCCTAGAATTTCTAGCAATTATAATGGCTTCTTTGTCTCTTTATGTCCAAATAAATAAAACTGTCTAGATCCGATGGAACAAAATCTCATCAATTTATTTGAACACTGACTAAATTATAATACAGATATTTATTGAGTGTAATATGGTAGAATATGTGGCTTTTTTTGAACCTAAATGTTGTTATGTACATAGATAGATAATATCTACATAAAAGTTAACATATCTGACTAATTACTACTAATGCTTTAATGTTGCATTTCATATCCGAATAGTGCTAGTTGATGAGACTTACTTCAGCATCAAGAAAAGTAAAGTCAATTTTGGGTTATTCCCTCAATTCCAATTGAATGCAACTGTATCTAATATAGTAGGTATGAACTGGCGATCATAACATATATGGATAGAACTTATAACTAAGTCTCGAAAGACAAGTAATTTTTGCTAGGCTTGTATCCTTTTTTTAGGTTCACTAGGATTCTTAGTGGTTGGAACTTCCAGTTATCTTGGTAGAAATCTGATATCCATATTTTCATCCCAGCAAATCCTTTTTTGTCCACAAGGGATTGTGAAGTCTTTCTATGGGATTGCAGGACTATTCATTAGCTCCTATTTGTGGTGCACAATTTCATGGGATGTTGGCAGTGGTTATGACCGATTTGAGAGAAAAGAAAAAATAGTGTGTATTTTTCGTTGGGGATTTCCTGGAATAAATCGCCGCATTTTCTTCTGCTTCCTTATGAGAGATATCCAATCAATCAGAATGGAGGTTAAAGAAGGTCTTTATACTCGTCGTGTCCTTTATATGGAAATCTGAGGTCAAGGAGCCATTCCCTTGACTCATACTGATGAGAATTTTACTCCATGGGAACTACCAAATTGGCCTATTTCTTGCATGTACTAGTTGAAGTATTTTGAAAATGAACTGAAGAAAAATTTTTCAGCATGAAGAAAAGAACTTGCTAACCCCTTTGTTTTGTTATTCTAAGTGGTTTTCTTTTCTAGGTAATAAAGAACTTGTCATTCTTAATTCTTGGGTTCAGGAATTATTCTATAACTTAAGTGACACAATAAAGGCTTTTTTGATTCTTTTAATCACTGATTTATGGATTGGATTTCACTCGACCCATGGTTGGGAACTAATGATCGGTTCAGTCTACAACAATTTTGGATCGGCCGATAATGAGCAAATTATATCTGGTCTTGTTTCCACTTTTCTAGTTATTCTAGATACAATTGTGAAATATTTGACCTTCCATTATTTAAATCGTGTATCTCCTTCACTTGTAGTTATTTATCATTCAATGAATGAATGACAAACAAATTAATGAACAAAGATGAAGAACTCATTTGGTTTCGTAATATCAATTAAATGAGAATATTTTTTTGTGTAAAAAGAAAGCATTTTCTCTTTTACTTATTCGAATTCAAATTTTACTTATTATTTTCATTTCTACCTGTTCAAGGTATTTGTCCCATACTATACTCTATTCTAGTACAATTATTCCAATACAATAGCAGACTTTGGGGTAGGGAACTATACTAGACTAGCTACCTATCTAATTTATTTATTGTAGAAATTCTGCAATTAATGATTGGACCATGCAAAATAGAAATACTTTTTCTTGAGTAAAAGAATAGATGACTCAATCCATTTTTGTATCGATCATGGTATATGTAATAAATCGAGCATCTCTTTCAAATGCATATCCCATTTTTGCACAACAAGGTTATGAAAATCCACAAGAATCAACTGGATGAATTGTATGTGCCAATTGCCATTTAGCTAATAAGCCTGTGGATATTGAAGTTCCACGAGTTGTGCTTCCTAATAATATATTTGAAGCAGTTGTTCGAATCCCTTATGATATGCAATTAAAACAAGTGCCTTTTCTTATTTTACCCGAGGGATTTGAATTAGCCCCTCCCGATCGTATTTCTCCTAAGGTGAAAAAAAAGGGAAATCTGTCTTTTCAGAATTATCATCCCAATAAAAAAAATATTCTTGTAATAGGTCTGGTTCTTGGTCAGAATATAGTGAAATCATCTTTCCTATTCTTTCTCCCGATCTAGCTACGAAAAAAGATGTTCACTTCTTAAAATATCCCATATATGTAGGTGGGAACAGAGGGAGGGATCAGATTTATCTTGATGGAAGTAAAAGTAACAATACGGTCTATAATGCTACATCATCGGGTATAGTAAGTAAAATAGTATGTAAAGAAAAAGGGGGATATGAAATAACCATAGTTGATGCATCAGACGGACATCAAGTGGTTGATATTATACCTTCAGGACCAGACTTCTTGTTTTAGAGGGTGAATTCATCAAGCTTGATCAACCATTAACAAGTAATCCCAATGAAGGGGGCTTTGGTCAGGGAGATGTAGAAATAGTGCTTCAAGATCCATTATGGACTCAAGGTCTTTTGTTCTTCTTAGCATCTATTATTTTGTCACAAATTTTTTTGGTTCTTGAAAAGAAACAATTTGAAAAGGTTCAATTGTACGAAATGAATTTCTAGATCCAAAGATTCCTTAACATTAAATTATTAAAAATAGTTTGTACTATTTTTCGCAACATCTGGAATTAATTACTTGTATCCCATTCCTAGTAATGGACAATAAAATGCAAACAAATAAAAAGAAAGAAAATACAGGGCAAGGACGGGATACATGAAACAAATACTTCTAGGAGGGATTGCTAGTCTTCTTAATCTTCACACGAAAAAGTATTTTCCATAATTATTCAATTAACTTAAGTATTAAATATTAATAGAATAAATAGTTCTAAATAAAAAAAATTTAATATTAAGAAATAAATGTTTTGTCATTGCTACAATTTGATTGTGTTGATTGGATTAGTTTCCAATTTGTATATTATGGAATAGATCAAAATCTTGCCTGAAAAAGTTAAAACTCAGAGGGTTGAGACCCCTCTGAGTTCTTACTTTTTCATGTCTAAAATCCTATTCATCCAATCACTACAGAGATGAACCCAACCAAGAATATGAACCATAAAAGAAAATACCTATTGAACCGATCACAAGAATGCCAGTTACAGTACCTATCAGCCAAAGAGCAATCCTTCTAATAGTATCGGCCATTTTTCCCCCTTTCTTCCACATTTTATCAAGCAGTCATGCTAGAGACAAGAGCAGTCATGGATAGTTATGAGGATGGTATCCTTCCGAATAGGATAAGAGAATTCCTTCTATTCTCTTTCTCTCAATTGAAGGAATAATTGGAAAATAAAACAGCAAGTACAAAAATGAGTAATAAACCCCTGTATAGCTTGGTACAATTCAACTCAACATTTTGCTCATTCAGGTTTGATTGTGTCATAGTTTTATAATTTGAATTAGGTTTACTGTTGGATGAACTGCATTGCTGATATTGACCCCCAAAAAAGAAATAATAGGTATAGCTAGTCCATGAACAGCCAACCATCGCATTGTCAAAAATGGATAGGCTCAATCTATGGTCATTGGGAGCCTCCTAAAGGGATCTACTAAATTCATTGAGTTGTTTCAAAGAATCAAAATGGCTAGTTATTAATGGAATGTCCTATCAGCTCTCTGTGAAATATTCATTTGGTCGAGGACTTCCAAACACATCCTGAGCTAAACCCGTACTTATGAATAACCAACCCGCAATGAATATGGAAGGTATAGTAATACTATGAATGACCCAATATCGAATACTGGTAATAATATCTGCGAAAGGATGTTCTCCCGTGCTTCCAGACATGCTGAGATCCACAAATTCTTGTACAGTCAGAAAGAGGAATCGATTTCATGAAATATGGGATTAGTAAATAGAAAAATATTGATATTTTATTTCATCTTTGTTTGTGAGATTGTCAATTTTGTACCAAAGGTGTATTTCGAGTATACCGAATTAGTATAGCTATCCTTTGTCTGACACAGCTATAGAATTGCTTTCTTATATTTTTTTTCTTGTATATGGATAATTGTGTGTTATCCAATAGACCAATAAAATAAAAAATTCCTTATAATATAAGGTTTCCATTATTGACTTCGTAATAGAAAATAAAGATCTTCGTAAAGTGCGAGTCAATGGATTTTATAATTCATGAAAGATGAAAGATATTATCATATTCGCACAATTCAATTATATTATATGTGAAATAGAATTTTTTTTATTAGGGTATAGGGTTAAAAGTTTTTTGCTCGAATCCTTTTATTTCAATTCAAGTAATTTGTTGGTTATATAATAAATATACAATAATATAGTATTAGTGTATTATTTGATGAAAAAATAACCAAAAAAATAAGGTTTTAGGATAGATTGCAAGAAACCTTTTTCTTCTTGTTCGAAATTGGAATATAATATTATGGGAAATTAACTAATAACTAAGCTTTACTGTACTGAATCTAAAGAATTAATGAATTCAGAATTCAAATAAGTAAGTTGAGTTTAAAAAAAAAGTAAAGGTAATATCAGGCCGTTGACTCCAAATAAAATAGACTTACTCCTATTGAAAAAAGAATAGAAATGATCAAAATTGAAATTATTTGCAAACCTAACCTAATTCCCTTTCCTTTATTTGATTTTGGAATCAAGTTACACAACACACGCAATTCTTATTACTATACTCAACCCAAGAATTGAAGAAGGAACCTCTTCTCTTGATTCAGAATCCCAAGATCAGTCAGTGTTACTACCAATGACTTGATTTTATTCCACCTATATGAATGGTTGTGTCTTTTTTAGAGTCATCAGTTCATTCATAATGACTGATGAATCAAGAACGTTCAATTAGAACTAATTCTGTCAAAAGTGTTTTTTCTTACTGTCATATTCGGGAAAAAGAGAAACTTAGGTAAGTCTTTTATCAACCTATGTAGCAAAAAAAATATAACTAATTTCATTTTTTCATGCTTATTATAACTAGTTATTTCAATTTTCTATTGGCTGCTTCAACTGTAACCTCGATTCTCTTGACTAGTTTGAACAAGATGCGACTTATTTGAAATTGAGTGACCAATTAATTAAATATTTCTTCAAAATTGTGCAGGTATTGTATGATTCCCTTCCACATCAATTGCTAGTTCTTAGTCATTGAGATTCATGGATAATTCAGATTAATATTTAGAGATAGATCTTACTTTTATTTCCTCAAAATAAACAAAACAAAAAAAATTCAAAATGATTGAAAATTTTCAATTTGGAATCATCTTAGGTCTAATTCCTATTACTTTGGCGGGATTCTTCGTAACAGCATATTTACAATATAGACGTGGTGATCAGTTGGACCTTTAATTGAGTAATATTAATTTTTTGATTGACCTCTCGCAATGCAAAGAGGAGGTCAAATTCAAATTGTAATTCAATTTTATTTTATTAAGTTATTTTATTGCAATTCGTAATTCGGCATAGGATAAACATAATCATGCCCTATAGGATTTGATCCTACGACATCAGGTTTTGGAGACCCGCATTCTACCAAACTGAACTAAGAGCGCTTTCTTAGGTAGGGATGATAAGATTTGAACCCATGACATTTTCTACCCAAAACAAACACACTACCAAGCTACGCTACATCCCTTTATTGTTGTACAGTATCATTATATAAAATCCTTGTCTTGTTTTCCACTTGTTTTCATTCATCTTCATATATTCATATAATAAAATAAAAGAATTATATACATATGAGAAACTAACTTATTAAAAAAAATGAATACAAATGATCCTGAACTATAGCATTTGATTATATATGTATTACAATAAAATAAAGACGGAGGATTTTCAATGTGAGATATAAAAACATGGTTCATGTGCTAACTACTCTACAGTTTGGGTCTTTAATGTCTCTTGATAGAAATTAATCATTTATTCCTGGATGCTTTGTTACTTCCCTTTTTTCATTCTAGTTATTGATAAAAGATACGTAAATGAAATACTAAGATTAGGATAGTAGGATGCTAATTCGAAAGAAATTGTATCACTTAATTTTTACTCGATTAATATTAATTACAACCAAATAATTTTTTTTACAATCAAATATTTTCTTTAGAAATTGCATTTTTAGTTAGTAACTTCTATTGATTTTTTTTCTTGTTTTCTTCTTCTTTGATTTAGATAAAAAATAGTGGAATTTAAGTCGATCCAAAATCGAAAAATGGAGGTTCATGGCTAAGGATAAAGATATCTGAATTAAAGTTATTTTGGAATGTACCAGTTGTGGCTGAAATAGTATTAATAAGGAATTGCCGGATCGTTCTAGATATATTACTCAAAAGAGTCGACACAATACACCCAATCGATTAGAGTTAAGAAAATTTTGTCACTAGTGTCACAAGCATACAATTCATGGCAAAATAAAGAAATAGATCGAAAGGAACATGTGTAGGATCTTTCCATGGAATAGGAAGAGGAAAACTTAACTTATATACAACACAATTATTATATAGTATATATACAAATCAAATACTATTCTGTTGGATCTAAAATAAAATGAATAAAGAGAATTTTTGAGATAAGGAATAATCCATGGATAAATCCAAGTAACCTTTTCGTAAATCCAAGCGATCTTTTTGTATGCGTTTGCCCCCAATTAAATCAAGTGATCAAATTGATTATAGAAATATGAGTTTAATTAGTTGATTTATTAGTGAACAAGGAAAAATATTATCTAGACAGATCAGTAGATTAACTTTGAAACAACAACGATTAATTACTATTACTATAAAACAAGCTTGTATTTTATCTTTGTTACCTTTTCTTGATAATGAGAAACAATTTGAGAGAGCTGAGTCGATCCCTAGAACTACTGATCCTAGAACCAGAAATAAATAGACATATCCGTCAATTGACTCAAAACTCTCAAGCTCAAATTGATGTTTTGTTCGGAAAAACCTAGGATTCTGATTTGATTGTTGTGTTATAAGAAAAAAAAAGGGAAAGGGAAATCTTTTTTTTATTGAAATATTTTGTTCATTTTATAAGTAGAAGTATTTGAATTTATTTTTCTTTCTGTCTTCCCGGAGTTCATTCTCCAGGGAATTTTGTTCCAATCATTCATTCCTGTATATTACTTTACAATCTCTTTCTTTTATTTTATTTGAGAGATCTTATTGGAAATCATGTAAAGACAATTCTTATTCGATATAACTATTTGCACAAGTATTTTATGATTAAGAAGCAATTGCCTAGTGTGCAAATTGTGTATGAATCAACTATAACTATAGGATACCAAATTCTCATGAGTTATTGCATTTATACGAGTGATCCACAAATGATGAAAATCCCTCTTTTGCCTATCTCGATCTCGATGAGAGGAAACCAAGGCTCTTATCTGTTGAGTAGCTGTTCGAGTAAGTCTTGAATGAGCCCCTCTAAAAGTTGATGCAAATAAATGAATTTTTGTTCAATGTCTCCGAGCTATATATCCTCATCTAACTCTGGTCATTGAATCAAATTAAACTTTAATGAATAACTAATTGATTTCTCTTCTTTCAGTCATTCTTTTTCATCCCTCTTCCGTTTGATTAATAACAAAGTGGATTATTTTGGTATATAAAAAAAGAAATTCCCATGGTTTTTGCTAATATGACCTTCCCAACCATGATTTTTTATTCCTTACAGACATTTGAGCTGAAAATACTCAATTCTACCGACACTAAAAAAATAGTGGGTTGGGTTCCGTTGTTTCTATGGCTACTTCTTTAATTAAACGGTGAGGTCCTTTCTATATACCGGAGCCTCCTTTGTCATTTAATCAAATGTTATTGTTAACTTGTATAGTTCATATCCTTTGGCTCTACCCATCAATTATACAGTAATACATCTTTTCACAAAAAGAACTATCTATATAGTGACAGTATTTAATTATGAAAATTGGCTAGGTATAGGTAGCTGATCCTCTTAGTCCATTCTTTCAAGAACAAGAGCATAATTGATTTTTCTTATCTTAATAGTATTTCCTCCGCTTAATGGATAACCATTTGCTACCAATGGAGAATCGCTTCTCATCTCAAATCAAATCCATTTGCACTAATGGAAACAAAAAATTCTATATACCATATAGGTATATGATAGATCCTCATTTTTAGATAGTAAATGGCATTCTTCCAATCTATCCATTCCATTCGTTGGTACTGATCATTAATATTGGAAAAATTTTCTCATTTCTTTCTTCGAGCTCATGATCTGAACAAGTCGCACATACACCCTAGTACATGTTCCTCGACGTTGAGGGTACCCTCGAAGAGCGGGGAATTTTTTGACATTTCTGATTGGCAGTCTTGTGTTTCTAATAAGTTGTTTAATAGTTGGCATATCATATATATGTATATCTAGAATAAGAATAGCTTGGTTTAGATCGATCTTAACCGGATCGTTGATGATTATGAATCATTTCTATTTAATGTCAAATCAAAGAAAATGTGAATTATGTTTTTGAAATGGATTTACACAAAATCACTAGTATTTGCATTTTCTACCACTACAAGATCAACAATGCCATGAGCTTGGGCTTCTGTTGCTAACATAAAAGCATCTCTTTCCATGTCTTCGGAAATAACCCATAAGGGATTGCCGGTTCTTGTACATAAACCTTTGTGAGTGTTTCGCAAAGTTTCAGTAGTTCTTCTACTTCCAAGATAAATTCCCCAGCTTGTGCCTCATAAACAAAACTAGCAGGTTGGTGAATCATAACCCTGATGATACTAATATAAAATGATAAGGGGTTCTTCTATTTTGCATGGTTGGTCTAAATCTAAAGTAAGGGATAAAAAATAAGAAGAAGAAAAAAAAAATTGAAAACCATACAAGCATTTTTGTGCATTGCATACTGCTCTATAATGGAATTGAATTTACCACTTCTCTCAAAGGACGAAGGAAATATAATCCATCCGATCCAGATCATTAAACGATCCATTTAGCAACCTTCCTTTGGTAGGAGTAAAAAAAAATACTATGATGGCTCTGTTGCTTTCTATATTTATCGTCTATGATTTACCAATCCCAAAGTTTATTTCCAATATGATCAAATAGGGAAACGATGATCGATTTTTTTCATTTTTGTACTCTTTTTCTCCTAAGATGAATATTAGAAAGAAAAGAGACTTTTGGTTTGGAATAACAAAATGGCTTCTGACGCTGAATGTACTCCCGACACATAAGATCAAATAGAAAATAACCTTTGTTTTATACTACTATTTCGATACAAAACCTCATGTTATGAAAAAACAAGAATGATTTGTTCAACTTGAGATTCCATTCTATTATTACTTAGAATTCGTATTCGATATGGCCAAGGCATAGTTTTTTTTTGTTTTCCAAAGAACAAACTCATTGGCACCAAGTGTGAGGGAATGCTATATGTTTGGTAGTTTCTCCTCCAACTAGAATTAAAGATCCCATTGAAGCAGCTAATCCCATGCATATTGTATGCACATCAGGTGGCAAAAATTGCATAGTATCATAAATGGCCATTCTTGGGATTACCCATCCACTGGGAGAGTTTATAAACAAATAAAGATCCCTCATTATCAACCTCTTGGCCCAAAAAAAGTAATCTTTCTCTATAAAGTCAGTTGATTAGGACAAAATTCTATCCCCCCAGAAACTGTACGTGCACCTTTGGATGCATACAGTTCAAAAAAATTGCAAAAAAAAAATCAATGTATCAATTTTAGTCCTATTTCTTTCTTTTGTAACAGTTGTTTTAGGTTTGCTTTTTTTAAAAAAAATTTTCAAAAATAGGTTTTGTTTTGGCATCTCTCCATACCATACTAAAAGAAGAAAAAAAAAAGAATTGACTGAACTTCTTGAAGTAACCTCTCAATGATATATTGTTTCATCATGATTCAAATCACGATGTTGTTTTCTTGTTCCTGAATGGGTCTTTTCAATTCTTGTCGGTTCACATTCTACTCTGAGTAAAGATCTATCTGAATTCTATTTGTACATAATATAGGGCAAATAATCTCAGTACCACTTTTTTTTGGAATTCGTTTGTTTCATGCTTTAGCTTTACTTGCCTTCCCACAAACTATACCACGTATTCATCATACTATTCCATTGATTGGCAGTTTTACTTTGTACTAGTTTAATTAATATAGTTTATTAATTAAACTAGTTAAAGTTAAGTACAAGAATAGTTTATGATATAAGTGGTAATTATACAAATATTACCGATTTGGTATTTTTCTTTTCTGAAGGGAGCCTAGATATTTTATCAGTCTAAATCAACCATAAATTCTTCTAATTGATAATATATTGATATGGATCCCCAATATAAATATAAATTAATTGGTTTAATTACACTTCACGCTCCAAATAATTGACAGTTCAATCAATATTTCTTGGGCAAAGCAGAGGATATCTCGATCGGGGGAGAGAACGGGGTAAATCCCATATGACCCAATATGCCTGACAAGTCACACTATACATCAACCCAAAACACATCTTCCTCTCTAGGAATCTGAAAAGGTACTTTTGGAACACCAATAGGCATTAAATTTCAGAAAAAAATCAAGCCCTATACTTCACTTTAATATGGAAATGTAACAAGGGGTTTATTGTCTTCGTCATCTTTTTTTTCTATTTACCCTATTTTATTTTCCATAAATTGGAAAGGAAAACATAGTGAATAAAAAAATTTTAATTAAAGGATCGATCACTCAAATGATAAACAAGTATCTATGCATTCATTCCCAAAAACAAAAATATGACCAATTTTCCCATTACGTATTGGTACTCATCGGGTATAGAATAGATCTGCTTCTCTTTGTTCTTATGAACAAACTTGTTCTCTTATTTCCAACAAAATGGAATAAATAGTAATCCTTTCTCATACTGAATCTACTGAAAGGTACATCATAGTATAGTCTTTTTCAATGCAATAAAGTTACATAGTGTCTACTTATCTTTGATAAAGAGAGGTATTTCCATGGGTTTACCTTACTATCATGTTCATACTATCGTATTGAATGATCCCGGTCGATTACTTTCTATTAACATAATGCATACAGCTCTAGTTTCTGGTTTGGCTGGTTCGATTGCTCTATACAAATTAGCGGTTTTTGATCCCTTTGACCCCATTCTTGATCCAATGTGGAGACAAGGTATGTTTGTTATACCCTTCATGACTCATTTAGGAATAAGCAATTCATGGGGTGGTTGGAGTATTTCAGGAGGAACTATAATGAATCCGGGTATTTGGAGTTATGAAGGTGTGGCAGGGGCACATATTGTGTTTTCCGGCTTGTGCTTTTTGGCAGCTATTTGGCATTGGGTGTATTGGGACCTAGAAATATTCTGTGATGAACATACAGGAAAACCCTCTCTGGATTTGCCAAAAAACATTGGAATTCATTTATTTCTCTCAAGGTTGGCTTCCTTTGGCTTTGGCGCATTTCATGTAATAGGCTTCTACGGTCCTGGAATGTGGTGTCTGATCCTTATGGACTAACTAGAAAAGTACAATCTGTAAATCCAGCGTGGGGTGCGGAAGGTTTTGATCCTTTTGTTCTGGGAGGAATAGCATCTCATCATATTGCAGCGGGTACATTGGGCATATTGGGGGGTCTATTCCATCTCAGTGTTCGTCCGCCTCAATGTCTTTACAAAGGATTATGTATGGGCAACATTGAAATTGTACTTTCCAGTAGCATTGCTACTGTTTTTTTTTTGCAGCTTTTGTAGTTGCTGGAACTATGTGGTATGGTTTAGCAACTATCCCAATCGAATTATTTGGGCCCACTCGTTATCAGTGGGATCAGGGATATACTTCCAGCAAAAAATATATTGAAGAGTTGGGGTTGGACTAGCTGAAAATCTGAGTTTATCGGAAGCTTGGTCTAAAATTCCCGAAAAATTAGCTTTTTATGATTATATTAGTAATAATCTGGCAAAAGGGGGATTATTCAGAGTAGGTTCAATGGACAACGGGGATGGAATAGCTGTTAGATGGTTAGGACACCCAATCTTTAGAGATAAAGATGGACATTAGCTTTTTGTACGTCGTATGCCTACTTTTTTTGAAACATTTCCAGTAGTTTTGTTAGATGTAGACGGAATTGTTAGAGCAGACATTCCTTTTAGAAGAGTAGAATCCAAATATAGTGTCAAACAAGTAGGTGTAACTGTTGAGTTTTATGGTGGTAAACTCAATGGGGTCAGTCATAGTGATCCCACTATTGTGAAAAAATATGCTAGACGTGCCCAATTAGGTGAAATTTTTGAATTAGACCGAGCTACTTTGAAATCTGATGGTGTTTTTCGTAGTAGTCCAAGGGGTTGGTTCACTTTTGGGCATGCTTCATTTGCTCTACTCTTCTTCTTAAGACACATTTGGCATGGTGCTAGAACCTTGTTTAGAGATGTTTTTGCTGGTATTGATCCAAATTTGGATGCTCAAGTTGAATTTGGAGCATTCCAAAAACTTGGAGATCCAACTGTACAGAGATAAGCATTCTGATACAATGTTACTCTGGGATCTTTTGTTTATACATATATATATATATATATATATATATTCTATTTGATATAGTGTACTGAAGAAATTTGCACTTTTTTCATCATCCTTTCTTCGATTCATTCCTTTTGTAAATGATCCCCCTCTAAAAAAAATAGAAATAAAATAGGTGTGGAAGCTATCATTGTAACTTACAATCAAATCTATGGAAGCATTGGTTTATACATTTTATTAGTCTCGACTTTAGGGATAATTTTTTTCGCTAACTTTTTTCAAGAACCACCTAAGGTTCAAACAAAAAAATGAAATGATTTTTCATTATCTTAATTGAAGTAATGAGCCTCCAAATATAAATATAGGAGGCTCATTACTTCAATTAGTCCCCGTGTTCTTCGAATGGATCTCTTAGTTGGTGAAAAGGTTGGCCAAAGGTGGTACATAAGGCATACCTAGTAAAGCTTACAAATAAACCAGATATGAAGATGGCGACTAGGGTTGCTATTTCCATTTTTAGATAATTTAAAGATCACAATGGATCTACAATAAGATCATTTAATCTTTTATTTACAACTACAATGGAATGGTATACAAAGTCAATAGATTTTAACCAATGATTAAATAGGGTTTATGGCTACACAAACCATTGAGGATAATTCTAGATCTAGTCTAAGACGAACTGTTATAGGGGATTTATTAAAACCGTTAAATTCAGAATATGATAAAGTAGCTCCAGGCTGGGGTACTACACCACTTATGGGCTTGGTAATGGCTTTATTTGCGGTATTCCTTTCTATTATTTTGGAAATTTATAATTCTTCCGTTTTACTGGATGAAATTTCAGTGAGCTAAGTTTTATAAGAACTATGAAGTCCTTGGTTTTCAATCAAAAAAATACTTGAAACTCAGATTTATAGATTATTTTTGGTAGTTCGATTGTGGAATTTATTTGTTTTGGTATTTTTGGAATATGAGTGTGTGACTTGTTATAATTGATCCTATTGGTAATACAGAGAATGAGTTTGTCATCTTTATCAAGATGATTCTACCTTATCAGATATTATTTGATTTATTTTAGTATCTTGAGCATGGAATATATAGAATAGAATAAATCAAGAAAAGAAATATTTGAGCTATGATTGATACCCACTATTTACCCACTATTTAGACTTTGCGATCAGACTAAAAAGAAAAGGTATTTCCAAGAAATCAAATGGTTTTTCTTTCTTCAGACTTATTTTGACTGAAATATAACTGTCTCTATAGATTTTCTTGAGTTATTACATCTATTCATTAAATAAGTGATGATCAAAGGGTTCTTACTCAGAAAGCTTTTGGGTTTAGCTTAGAGCTTTATTAAATAAATCATCATGGTTATAGTATGAATCTAAAGTTTCAATTGATTCATGCGGTCTCAACAAGAAAATTCCTATTATATTCCTATTAATATTAATGAATATTAAAACAACAAACAAGAGTCAATATGCATTACGTACAAAAAAACAACAAATCAAATAACAAATAAAAAATAGGGAAGAGAAGATTCAAGAGTCCTATAACGATCAACATAAAAAAAGAGGGCCGAGCCAACTTGATTTGGCATTATAATCACAAAGAAGAAATTTAGGATTTTTGTTATTTCATATCTTTGAGACAAATCGAATCAAGAGGCTATGAAGTTTTGAGCTTTTTATTACTATTATGTTGAAAATCAGTATTTGTGGATTTCTCTTTGAGCCATACGAGATGAAATATTCTCATATACGATTCTCGAATGTGGAGTCTCCTATCTCAATAAAGTATATGATTGGTTCGAGGAATGTCTCGAGAATCAGGTGATTGCAAATGATATAACTAGTAAATATGTTCCTCCCCATGTTAACATATTTTATTGTCTAAGAGGGATCACAGTTGTTTTTTAGTACAAGCAGCTGCGGGTTTTGCTATGACTTTTTACTATTGTCCAACTGTTACGGAGGCCTTTTCCTCTATTCAATACATAATGACTGAGGCCCACTTTGGATGGTTAATCCGATCAGTTCATCGATGGTCAACAAGTATGTTGGTTCTAATTATAATCCTTCATGTATTTTGTGTGTATCTCATAGGTGGATTTAAAAAACCCTGGGAATTAACTTGGGTTACAGGAGTGGTTTTGGCTATATTAACTGCATCTTTTGGTGTAACTGATTACTCTTTACCCCAAGATCAAATTGGTTATTGGGCTGTAAAAATCGTGATAGGTGTACCTGAAGCTATTCCTGTAATAGGATCGCCTTTGGTAGAGTTATTACGTGGAAGTGCTAGTGTGGGCCAATCCACTTTAACTCATTTTCATAGTTTACACACTTTTGTATTGCCTCTCCTAATTGTTGTATTTATGTTAATGCATTTTCCAATGATACATAAGCAATGTATTAGAGGTCCTTTATAGAAAAAGAAAAGACAGATCATAGATATTTGTAATTGATGATATATCATTTTGGGAAGGAAAATAGTATTTCATTGCTACAAATATGGGTTATTAAAAAAAATTAGACATATTGCTTGGATACTGCTCTTCAACTCCAAAGTATTATATTCCTTATTTTATATGAATAGAGAATAAGTGATGTGCCACAATTTTCTATCTATTTCACTTACTTATTTCTTATTTATAGTATACAAATGCATTCATTTCCTTTGCATTGATCCTGATCTATGATACTATTGGAGTGTAATAAAGGATCTAAAGAAAAATAGAGGCTAGACTTTATTAGATTAGTAACAAGTAAATACTTTGTATGTAAGAGAATTGAGATGTTGTAGGATAAACACCAACCAAAAAACATGAGACAATCCAAAAAGCAACTAATAATGATCAAAGATCAAATTAGTAAGCCTACTTGGATATTGAGCATTTACCTCGAAGAACTAAATTCTTGGCATTGAATAGTTTTGCAACTTGCATTTAATAAATTTTTTTCCTATAGTATATAGACTCTTATTCTTATATAGAGTCATTATAATTCTATTATGTGTGGATATGTATGAAATATATATTTCATATGAATATATTCCTATCATTCCTTTTTGCTCGAGCCAGATGATGAAAAATTATCATGTCCAGTTCTTTTGGGGGATGGATCTATAAGAATTCATCTATCCCAATAACAAAGAAACCAGACTTGAATGATCATGTATTGAGAGCTAAATTGGCTAAAGGGATGGGGCATAATTATTATGGAGAACCCGCATGGCCCAATGATCTTTTATATATTTTTCCAATAGTAATTCTAGGTACTATTGCATGTAATGTAGGCTTAGCGGTTCTCGAACCGTCAATGATTGGTGAACCGACGGATCCATTTGCAACTCCTTTGGAAATATTACCCGAATGGTACTTCTTTCCCATATTTCAAATACTTTGCACAGTACCCAATAAGTTACTTGGTGTTCTTTTAATGGTTTCAATACCAATGGGATTATTGATAGTACCATTTTTGGAAAATGTTAATAAATTCCAAAATCCATTTCGTCGTCCCATAGCTACAACAGTCTTTTTGGTCGGTACCACAATATCTCTTTGGTTAGGTATTGGAGCAACATTACCTATTGATAAATCTTTAACTTTAGGTCTTTTTCAAATTGATTCAATCGCGAAATACTGCAAGGCTAGGTATCTAAGGAATAGTCACTTCAAAGTGACTATTTCTTAGATACCTTAATTTTGTTTATTACGATCCATTCTGTAAAAATATGGATTGTGTAGAAGATGACAAATTTATTTTCTTTTTTTTATAAAAAGAAGATGAAATAATTCCAATGGATTTCAAATTCAAACTTTTCCTTTTCTTAGTTCTTAGGTAAATCAACTACGAAATGCTTCTGTAGAGTGTCCAATATCTGTTTTACATCTTCTATGCGAAAATATTCAATTTTTATAAGATCTTCTTAACTCTTACTCAAAAGGTCCAATAATGTATGTATATTGGACCTTTTGAGACAATTATAGGTCTTGTAAGGCAATTCTGATTGGTCAATAAAAATAAATTTCAATGGAATTCCCTTTTTGTTTTTCTTTAGATTATTTAATCTATCTTGAAAGGTAAAAGGGATAAAGTAAACTTGTTTTAATTTTCCTTGAAATGAGTGTCTTCTTCCTTTGTATGTAGAAAAGGAAGAAATAAATCAATCAAGTTATGAGAAGCTTCATAAAGTGCTTCTTTAGGAGTTAAACTTCCATTTGTCCATATTTCTAGAAATAGTATCTCCTGTTCTTCATTCCCATTACCATAAGAATGAATACTATGATTCGTATTTGAAACAAGCATGAATACAGAATCTATAGGATAACTTGCATCTTGAGAGTTATTTATAGATTTTATATGATATCCACGATATCTCTTGATTTGTAATCCAATGCACAAATCAAATGGTTCTATCAAGTTAGCTATATATTGTATTGTGTCAACTATTTCCACGGAAGGTGGTGAGATGATATCTTGAACAGTTATGTACCTAGGACCCCTAACACAAATGGATGCATCTTTAATTCCATAGAGATTACTTCTCAATATAATTTCTTTCAAATTGAGTAAAATTTCATGTACTGATTCTTCAATACCTACTATTGTAGAATATTCATGTGATATGTCCTCAGATTTTGCACGTGTGATACATGTTCCTTCTATTTCTCCAAGTAAAGTGCTTCGCATGGCGATATTGATTGTATCAGCCTGACCTTTCCTAAGTAGGGAGAGGACGAAATGACCTAATAAAGACATTTACTGTCTACTCTTGATTCAACACACTTCCACTGTGGTGTTTGAGTGGATTCTGCTACTTCCCCTCAAACCATACTAATATTCTAATTTGATTAGGTCATTGAATCATTTATTTCTCTTGATAGTTGTTTAATTCTTATTTCTACACACGTCTTTTTTAGGAGGTCGACATCCATTATGTGGCATAGGTGTTACATCACGTACAAAACTGAATAGTATACCACTTCTACGAATGGTTCGTAATGCCGCATCTCTTCCGAGACTAGGACCTTTTATCATAACTTCTGCTCATTGGATACCCTGATCAATTATTGTATGAATAGCATTTAGTGCTGCTACTTGAGCAGCATAGGGTGTTCCTTTTCTTATGCCTTCGAATCCATAGGTACCCGCGGATGCCCAAGAAACCACCCGACCACGTACATCTGTAACAGTTACAATGGTATTGTTGAAACTTGCTTGAACATGAATAACTCCTTTTGGTATTCTACGTCCATTCTTGCATGAACCAATACGTCCATTCCTATGATAACCAACTTTTGGTATAGGTTTTGTCATATTTTATTATATATCTCCTAAATAGGAGTCAGAGATATACAGAAATATATGGAGATATCCATTTCATATTAAAAAAAAATGGATCCCCTATTTTTATTTTTACATTATAGGGATCCCCTCTCTTCTTTAGTTTAGAATTAGAAAGTCTTTTTTTTAAGATTAAAGATTACCCTATCCCTGTCTCTGTTTATGTTTTGGATTTAAACAAATCACCATAATTTTTCTGCGTCTATGGATTGGTCAACACTTTTCACAAATTTTACGAACAAAAGTTCTTATTTTCATATTTCTCATTCCTTTATTCCTGAAATTAGATTTTCATTATCTAAACGTACCTGGAACATACCGTTGGGAAGTGATTTAGTAACTAAGCCTTCATGAAATCAATTTTTATTTTTTCATTCTAGGTAACCCACTTTAAGTATCAATGAGATAAAATTAGGATACTAGAGGTGGATCACCATATATAACACAAAATTTCTCCTCCAATTCTTTTTAGTCAAGATTCTCAATCTGTCATTATACCTTGAGAAGTAGAAAGAATTACAATCCCTATTCCACCTAAAATCTTAGGAATTCCTTGATAGTTGGAATAGATTCATAGACTAGGTCGGTTGATATGCTTTAAAATAGTTCTATATACTCCGTTCCTAGTTCTTCCATGTCACAGGATTAAAACCAAGAAAATTTTTTGACTTTCTTGATCTTGATGTTTTCGAACGTTTTCAATAAAACCTTCTCATAAAAGTATTTTAACAATATTTTCGGTGATATTAGTAGATGCTATCAATGTCAGCATTTCTTATAGAAGTTATTATATCAGCAATAGTATCCCTACTCATGACAAACTCGACTTATTCTTGTCTTCCAATTTGGATATAATCAACAATTTTTTTTATTATTTTATTAATTTTTTTTCTTTACTTTTTTTATTCAAAGTATATGCATGAGACACAATCTACTAATAATTTAATAATGAATTGCTCCATTTTTTGGTACTGACTAGTAGTTGGTACCAACTAGTAGTTCCATCTACTAGTATTTAGTATTTATAAAACCTCGGGAGCTAGTGAAACTATTTTAGTAAAATTAAACTATCTCAATTCTCGGGGAATCGCACCAAAAAATAGAGTTCCTTTTGGAATTCCTTCTTGATCAATGGCAACTGCAGTATTGTCATCATATCGTATTATCATACCATTGTCATATTTGAGTTCTTTACATGTATGTACAATTACAACTCTAATTACTTCTGATCTTTCTAGAGGCATATTGGGCACTTCTTCCTTGATTATAGCAACAATAACGTCGCAATATGAGCATATCGGGGATTACCGGCCCCTATGATTCGAATACACATCAATTCTCAAGCTCCACTATTATCTGCTACATTTAAAATGGTTTGGGGTTGAATCATATGATTTATCTTTTTTAATTTGCTATTTCAATGTAGTAAAGAATGAAAAAAAATATTGTCTGTCTAGAAATAAAGAAATCTTTTGTTGTTTGTTTTTCCATCCGCAATATTCAATATAATAAATAGTCCTTTCATTTAGTTTAGTTCTATGTTCCTATCTTGAAATAACAAATTGAGTTCATATAGGCATTTTGTACGCAACTATTTCAATAGCGGGCCTAGCTACACTTTCGAATACTCCTCCCATTTCATAAAGTATTCGACCTGGTTTAACAATGGATACCCAATATTCGAGAGATCCTTTTCCCGAACCCATACATGTTTTCATGGATCTTACTATAATAGGTTTGTTTTGAAATATGCATATCCATATTTTTCCACCACGACGTACAAATTGTGTCATTGCTCTTCGCCCCACTTCTATTTGTCTGGCTGTGATCCAAGAGGGTTCAAGTGCCTGAAGAGCATATCTACAAAAACTAATATAATTGCCTTGACAAGATATTCCCCTCATTCTTCCTCTATGTTGTTTACGAAATCTGGTTCTTTTGAGGTTATAGTTGATGGTTCTTTTTTTTTCATTCCATCCCTACTGCAGAACCTGACATGAGAGTTTCTTCTCATCCAGCTCCTTGAGAATGAAACAATTCATTCAATAGTTTTAAACAAATAGTATTACATAAAATACTATTATAAAATATTTATATATGTATTTTATAATACATATTGATAATATAACATATAATAAATAATGCACTAAATCACTAAACTAAGTAATGTGTTTGATATTGAATTTGTTTAACTATTTGTATATACAATCAAGATACAAAGCTAGATTTATATATTTATCTATAAATCTAGATAGAGGTATAGGTAATGTTTTTTTTGTTTTATAATTATAACTATAACGATTATCATGAATCTTTTTTTTTATTCTTATTGAACTATGCCAAACAAAAAATATTGTAATTCAATAAATAAATGTTTCGCGGGCGAATATTGACTCTTTCTCATTCGTAGGTTGTTCAATCCATAACCTCTTAGAATAAATAAATTTGTTCTTGGTTCGTTCCGCCATCCTGCTCAATGAATCATTAGGATTCTATTTAAAACTAATACTAATCCTATGCAGTCACAGGTTCCACCGTTCCTATAGCTTCTCCATTAATGGTTAGGTCTGAACTCTGCAATGGAGCTCTCAACAAAAATTTGTTTCCGAGTCAATCTTCTCAGTTTCTATTAACTCTGGGCTCTTTATTATCTTATACATTATAGTATTGTATTAATTTTTAGAGTATTTTTTTTTATATATTATTGTATTTTTATATACTATTATATATTTTTATATACTATTATATTGAATTTTATATTCAGTATTGATGCTTTATCACATTGCCTTTCTATAAGATATGAGATAATTCATAGACCATACATATTGTAATCATATATCATTGGTTTTTTTTGTTTTCTCTTTCTATCATCTTTCATTTATCCACATCCCCTTATTTGTGTTTTACAACTCATAATTAGAATTTTATGTTATGGGAGAAATTTTAGTTGCTACAACTATATGATCGATCTAGTCATATAGATATTCTAGAGAGAATTTGATTTGGTTAGACAATATGTGGTTTGCAAACAAGGATCGATTTTTTAGCAAGGTACGAAATGTATTGTCAAACATTCAATATGATTCCACAATATCTATTTTTGTTCAAGTAATGGATTCTAGCCAATGGAAAGGATCTTCTGATCAATCCAGAGATCATTTTGATTCCATTAGAAATGTGGATTCAGAATATCACACATTGATCGATCAAATAGAGATTCAGCAAGTAAAAGAAAGGTCAATTCTTTGGGATCCTTCCTTCTTTCAAAAAGATCGAACAGAGATAGAATTAGATCGATTCCCAAAATGCCTTTTTGGATCTTCCTCACGATGTTCGTTTCATTACGGTATTTCCAAACAAGTTCCTAGATGACAAGCCTAAAGGTTATCTTATTGATGATAGTGACGATATTGATGATAACCTTGATATGGAGCTGCTAATTATGACAAATGTGATAACTATGTATACGATGCCAAAAATAGACCAATTTGCTATCACCCTTCAATTTGAATTAGCAAAAGCTATGTCTCCTTACATAATATGGATTCCAAACATTCATGATCTGTATATGAATGAGTTAAATTACTTATCACTTGGTCTATTAGAGAACTATCTCTCCAAGGATTGTGAAAGATGTTCCACTAGAAATATTCTTGTTATTGCTTCATCTCATATTCCCCAAAAAGTGGATCTTGCTCTAATAGCTCCGAATAAATTAGATACATGCATTAAGATAGGAAGGCTTCTTATTCCACAACAATGAAAGCACTTTTTCATTCTTTCATATACTAGGGGATTTCATTTGGAAAAGAAAATGTTCCATACTAATGGATTCGAGTCCATAACCATGGGTTACAATGCATGAGATCTTGTAGCACTTATCAATGAGGCCCTATCAATTAGTATTACACAGAGGAAATCAATTATAGAAACTAATACAATTAGATCAGCTCTTCATAGAAAAACATGGGATTTGAGATCCTAGGTAAGATCGGTTCAGGATCATGGGATCCTTTTCTATCAGATAGGAAGGGCTGTTGCATAAAATGTACTTCTAAGTAATTGCCCCATAGATCTTATATCTATCTATATGAAGAAGAAATCATGTAAGGAAGGGGATTTTTATTTGTACGAATGGTAGTTTGAACTTGGAACGAGCATGAAGAAACTAACAATACTTCTTTATCTTTTGAGTTGTTCTGCCGGATCCATCACTCAAGATCTTTGGTCTTCACTTGGACCCGATGAAAAAAATTGGATCACTTCTTATGGATTCATTGAGAATGATTCTAATCTAGTTCATGGCCTATTAGAAGTAGAAGGCACTCTAGTGGGATCCTCATGGACAAAAAAAGATTGCAGTCAATTTGATAATAATCGAGTGACATTACTCGAACCAAGGAATCAGTTAGATATGATGCAAAATGGATCATGTTCTATCTTCGATCAAAGATTTCTATATGAAAAATATGAATCAGAGTTTGAAGAAGGGGAAGGAGAAGGAGCCCTCGACCCGCAATAGATAGAGGAGGATTTATTCAATCACATAGTTTGGGCTCCTAGAATATGGTGCCCGTGTGGTAATCTATTTGATTGTTTCGAAAGGCCCACTGAATTGGGGTTTCCCTATTGGGCCGGGTCATTTCACGGCAAGTAGATCATTTATCATAAAGAGTATGAGCTTCAAGAGAATGATTTGGAGTTCTTGCAAAGTGAAACCATGCAGTACCAGACATGAGATAGATTTTCCAAAGAACAAGGCTTTTTTCAAATAAGCCAATTAATTTGGGACCCTGTAGATCCATTCTTTTTCCTATTCAAAGATCAGCCCTTTGTCTTTGTGTTTTCACGTCGAGAATTCTTTGCAGATGAAGAGATGTCAAAGGGGCTTACTACTTCCCAAACAAATCCTCCTACATCTATCTATAAACTCTAGTTCATCAAGAATACACAAGAAAAACACTTCAAATTGTTGATTCATCGCCAAAGATGGCTTAGAACCAACAATTCATTATCTAATGGATCTTTCCATTCTAATACTCTATCCAAGAGGTATCAGTATTTATCAAATCTGTTCCTATCTAACGGAACGCTATTGGATCAAATGACAAAGACATTGTTGAGAAAGAGATGGCTTTTCCTGGATGAAATCAAACATTTGATTCATGTAATAGGAGAAAGATTTCCCATCCCTTAGCTATAAAGATATGTGGTTATGAAAAGGGGATTAAGTGGAATAGAATTGGCGAGGTGGTAGAGTCATGGAAACACTTGTTTATTCCATATTTTGGACCTTAGCTCCATGGAACAATATGGTACTTACTGCTAAAACATGGAAGAATTGAAATCTTAGATCAAAACACTATGTATGGATGATATAAACTACCTAAACAATAATTCTTGAATGGTGAACAACCAGAGCCTCTTACTCCCTACATCAAACAATTTCCATTAATGAAACCAGGTAAATCTAATAAAAAATAAAAATTACACATGTCCAATGAAATGGTTGTTGCTATCTACTCCAATAACGAATCCTTGGTTTAACTAAATAACTAAAGAAAATAGATAAACCTTTCTTTTTGTCTCAGGTCAATGGATCTTCTCAATTGGAATATCCCCATATGAATAATACACATTCCAGTTGACCGAGTCTAATTTGAATTTTTGAATTTTGTTCCAAAGCAAAGATATCCATGGAGGCTAGTTCATCCTATTTAGATATTCACGACCAAGAGGTATTGGATTCTCTTTTGAATAGGCCCTGAAAGGAGAAGGAAGGCCAAAATGCCAACAGACATCTGTCTATTCTATAATTCATTCGACCCGATACCATTTTGGGAACGTCCAGTGCCAAAGTCACTGAATGTAAGTCGCCAATCCCTAAAATGGACTGTCCTTTATCTGCTGGGTTACAGGTATTGGTGGATATTTTATCAGAGATTTCTATCAATCTACCCTTGTGTGATTCCTATTGAATCATATACTCAAGGGTGGGTGCAGGGTGGGCGATTTCAAAACGGACTCCTCATTCATTAGATAGAGAAGATCACCAAGATTTCGTGATCTGTTGCCGAACCTATTCCAATTCCAACAGCCCGGACTCAAATCATGGGGATCGCCTGAATCCTTCATATCAATAGATAAGATACTTAATATATCAATACAATATTGATTTGATCTAAAATCTATTATTGAATTGCTCATTCAATAAGCATTCTCAATATTATGCCTTGAAGAGGATTCAAACCTCCACACTCTTTAGCATGAGATTTTGAGTCTCACGTGTCTACCATTTCACC
>RXID01014266.1:575000-577500 GCA_005019695.1 Trichopus zeylanicus subsp. travancoricus
GTTTGTTAATCTTGTAGAATCTAACCCATTTTCTCATTGAGCGAAGGGTACGAAATAAATCAGATTGATTTTTTGATCAAAAATACTATGTGAAACCTTCGGCTTTTTTCCTCTTCCTCTATCCCTATTCCACAGGTATAGTGTTTGAATCAATAGAGAACCTTTTCTTTTGTATGAATTGATATTATTACATTCCAATTCCTTCTCGATATCTCCCAAGGAAAATCCCGAATTGGATCCAAAATTGACGGGTTGCTGTGAGCTTATCCATGCAGTTATGCACTCTTCAAATAGGAATCCATTTTCTGAAAGATCCTGGCTTTTGTGAGTCATCTGAGATCCTTTTGATGACCTATGTTGTGTTGAAGGGATATCTATATGATCTGATCGATTGTGTAAGAACCGTGGTAACAACGGAACCAGGGGAAGTATATAGAAAAGATAGTTCTTTTCTATTATATTAGTATTAGTTAGTGATCCTAGCTTGGTGTGTCCTTTCTTCCATGATGAACTATTGGTACCAGTCCTACATTTTATTTTGTCTCTATGGACCGAGGAGAAAGGGGGCTCAGCGGGAAGAGGGTTGTACCTTGAGAGAAGCAAGGGGGTCAACCTGCTTCAAATATACAACATGGATTCTGGCAATGGAGTTGGACCCTCATGTTGATCCGAATGAATCAGTCTTTTGACAAAGGTCAATCTTTGCCTGCTAGGCAAGAGAGGATAGCAAGTTACAAATTCTGTCTCGGTAGGACATGTATTATTATGAAATTCATAAATGAAATAAATTCATAAATGAAAATGAAGTTAAGTAGTTAATGGTGAGGTTACCATTATCCTTTTTGTAGTGACGAATCTTGTATGTGTTCCTAAGAAAAGGAATTTGTCCATTTCATTTTTTGAGGTCTCAAAAAAAAAGGAAAAAGGGCGTGAAAATGCAAAGGAACTCTTGAATGGAAATTGAAAAGAAATGTAGCTCCAGTTCCTTCGAAAATGGTAAGATCTTTGGCGCAAGAAGAAGAGGTGATCCATATCATCTTGACTTGGTTTTGCCTCCCCTCTTTTTTTAACAATACTGAGTCAGGTTCCTTTCCTACTAGTATCGAATAGAACATGTTGAACAAAATCTTCTTCATGTAAAACAAAACCTACTCGATTTAGATCGGAAAAATTGTACGAATTTTATGAAACCATGTGCTATGGTTCGAATACGTAGTCAATCCTATTTCCAATAGGAGCAGTTGACAATGGAATCCCATTTTTCCCATTATTTTACTCTATCCATATCCATAATAGTAATAATGTGAAAAGAAGGCCCGACTCCAAGTTGTTCAGGAATAGTGGCATTGACTTTCTCAACCATTTGCCTTAGGATTAGTTAGTTCTATTTCTCGATGGGGCTGAGAAGGGATATAACTCAGTGGTAGAGTGTCACCTTGACATGGTGGAAGTCATTAGCTCGAGCTTGATCATCCCTAAACCCAATCGGAGTTTTTCTATTTTGACTTGCCCCCCTGCCTGATTGAACAAGAATGGATAAGAGGCTTGTGGGATTGACATGATAGGGTAGGGAGGCTATATTGCTGGGAGCGAACTCCAGGCTAATATGAAGCACATGGGTACAAGTTATGCCATGAAATGAAAGACAGTTCCAAATCTGCTTTGTCCATGAACAAGGAAGCTATAAGTAATGCAACTATGAATATCATGGAGAGTTTGATCCTGGCTCAAGATGAATGCTGGCATCAGGCTTAACACATGCAAGTCGGACAAGAAGTGGTGTTTCCAGTGGTAGACGGGTGAGTAATGCATAAGAACCTACCCTTGGGAGGGGAACAACAACTGGAAATGGTTGGTAATACCCCATAGGCTGAGGAGCAAAAGGAGGAATCTGCCCGAGGAGGGGCTCGCGTTTGATTAGCTAGTTTGTGAGGCAATAGCTTGCCAAGGTGATGATCAATAGCTGGTCCGAGAGGATGATTAGCCACACTGGGACTGAGACACAGCCCAGACTCTTACGGGAGGTAGCAATGGGGAATTTTCTGCAATGGGTGAAAGCTTGATGGAGCAATGCCATGTGGAGGTAGAAGACCCAAAGGTCGTGAACTTCTTTTCCCGGAGAAGAAGCAAAGACAGTATCTGAGGAATAAGCATCGGCTAACTCTGTGCCAACAGCCATGATAAGACAAAGGATGCAAGCATAATCTGGAATGATTGGGCGTAAAGCATGTGTAGGTGGCTTTTCAAGTCCACCGTCAAATCCCAGGGCTCAACCTTGGACAGGCGATGGAAACCACCAAGTTGGAGTATGGTAGGGGTAGAGGGAATTTTCGGTGGAGCGGTGAAATGTGTACAGAACAGAAAGAACACCAATGGCAAAAGCACTCTGTTGGGCTGACACTGACACTGAGAGATGAAAGCTAGGGGAAAACATGGGATTAGAAACCCCAGTAGTCCTAGCCATAAATGATGGATACTAGGCATTGTGCGTATCGTCCTG